>SNQJ01S0029224.1:50966-62028 GCA_010110895.2 Picea sitchensis
TTAATTTTTTGGCCATTTTTGCATAGTTTTGACCCTTTTGCTGTGCTGTGGAGTTAATCCTTGTGCCATGAACGACTGTTTTTCTGTGTTGATGATGCGGAGTTCTTGTCGCCCTGTGCGGACGAAATTTCAGTGATAACACACTTCTCTTTCCTGCCCTCTCAAGCATTATCATTATGTTTCCCATTATTATATTTGTCCTTGGGATTATTATTATTATTCTTCCCACCCTTATGATTATTTCAACCTTTCCTTTTATTCCCATCTGGTTGCTAGTCACCATTTGGGTTCTTTGATGATTGCACAGAATGTACATCCGTCGATAGGGTGGGTTTGGAGGATCCAAATGAGGCTGGCCCTCCAGCAAAATTCGTTGCCAAGTCTGTGGATTTTACATTGGTGGACCCTACAATTCCATTGGTATGAGGTCTGGAATCTTGTCTAGGATCATGATTTGTCTATGGTGCATCTGGAAGAAGGTGGTATAACATCCCAGACTGAGCATATATCAAATCAAATTGTTGCGCTCTAAGGATAGCTTCTTCCTCGCTGAAGACCCCAGAAGTAGAAACGTCCTTTGAAATAGGAGCGTGTAAAGACTTTAGGAACCATTATAGAAGAAAGGTTCGGGGTATAGGATTCTTAACCAACCACCTTCGCCTACACCATTCATGGATATGGTCTAAGATGTGAGTGTCGGTACCCTGGCGTAAAGTTGACAAAAGTTCAAGTCCAACATCATAACGAATGGGCAGTTGAAAGTGATTGAGAAAGGATATCACTAACTAATGGAATGGCCCATATGTACCCCTAGGGATCTCAATGTACCATTGTGATGCCACTCCAATGAGAGTGCACTGAAACAATCGTAACCTAATAGAATCATGGTTCAGAGAATTCGATGAGCACCAAAGGTGAAAAGTAGTGATGAGATCACCAGGGTCTTCGCCATTCTTACCCTCAAACTTTGGAATGTCTGATGGAAGTTTGGTAGAGACAGGGGACCATGTGGGGTCATGAATCACTAGGTCATTCATTAGTTTAGACAAATCTGGAAGATTAAGCGTGCCCAAGAAGGGAATATGGGGTTGCAACATCTGACCCCATCCTCTCATGAAAGATTGTGCATTAAGAACTGTGTTCCATCTAGGATTCTGGTGAGGACCAAAACCTTGTCTAGAATTATAAGACCCTCCTCTGGGATGATTCGTAAAAGATGTATTGGGTATCATTCTAGCAGGAATGTTCTGATAAGGGTTATCAAAATTGCCCCTAGTTGGATTAGATCCAAGCTGGGGGTTTTTAAAACTTCCCCCAACTAGATTAGATCTAGGTTGGGGAGTGCCCAAAGTGTAATACTAACATCCTCCAGGTGGGAACCCAGAGGATTGAATTGGATTCATCATGCCAAAAGTATTGGTCAGAATCGACACCGAGGGAATCAGGATATAGGGTGGAACTTGTCCGCCAGCTGGGTTGATCCATCCAACCATTGAAGGATTAGACTCGGGGTTAAGAATAGGGACACTCCCTACATTAGGATTCACTTGGGGAATATTAGAACCACCAAATAGGGAAGGAGTGTAAGGAGGTTTAGTGCCCCTAAGTCCAAGGCTAGTGTTATGGCCAACAGTTGGCATGGCAGTTGAAAACTATGAGGTGAGGTTAGCCATACCATAAGAAAACAAATTAGAAACCATGGGGATGGTCTAAAAATTGTAACTCGGTGAGTGGCCAAAACCCCCAAAAGGGTTCGAGGTAAGAGATGAAGCATTAAATATAGGTCGATCCATAGTACCGGTGTAAGCCTCTGACACTGCAAATGTAACGGTTGCAGGTGTCAAAGGAGTGCCATTAATTATAATGGGATTGGGAGTCAAAGAACTCCCAGTGTTCTGAATACTAGACTCGGTACTCATCCTTGTGGGATCATAAGTCTGAAAAGTGGATGTGTGTGTACCACTACTGATAACTCTATGCCTTTTAGAAGGCAAGGACTCAAAAATTGGTGGTAACTGTAACAACCGACGGGACCTACAAGGAAGTTGGTCCGACTCCATGATGACTTATGAATCTTCCACAAATAAAAATATATCCTATGGCCAACTAGTAGTCAAAGAGCATACCAAAAATTTGAACAACCAATATGCATGCAAACGGGCTAAAGTGGCTAAGTGGCCTCCCTCGCAAAAGAAGGTATGTCTCGTCCAGGAGGGACCTGAGACTCCCTGCTAAAATTTGGAGGTAACATAATCAGCTATAAGGGCCCTCGTGGGCTTAACAACTAGTTGGTCAGATCCCCCCAGAGAGGTAACCGTCCATAAAGGTTATGTGTTGTTCGACCCTTATCTGAATTAGGGTACAAGCAGAATAACCCCTGCAAGTAACCTATGAGATACCTAAGTCAAACAACTAATAAACCACTTATAACCGATGCACAGGCAAGCAATCGTAAGTCCATATCACCTTATGGGTAGGGTAGCAAAGCCTGAAACCTTGAAATCACTGCCTCTCACAGAGGTATGGGCACTAGCAAGATCCCAAAATATGAATAAATCCACATAAATATTTCTGATGCTAGGTGAGTATCCAGGGGTTATCCCTTCAAATAACTTTGCGCCCTCGTGATTAACTCCTATGTGAGTGGAGCCTCCTGATCTTACCGATTATACAATGGACTTATCAACTCCCTGTCTTAGACACATATGTTGATTTAACTGCCTTGTAGAAGTTTACTCACAAAATCCTATTCCAAGGCACTAAATCCTAAGCTAGTTTGTGCACCCTAAAAACAAAATCGTGACTAATCAATTTTAGTTTAAAGCATAAATTTTATTGGCCGTGGTTACTCAAAAAGGTATGGAAGTGAAACTCATGGTGTTATGACTCTTCCAGAAAATAAATCTGGATATAATGCAAAGTCTATCTTCAACTTTTCAATGAATGATATGCTAATAAAAACAATGCAGTCTTCAATTTCAAATCTGCAATTTAGAAGTAAAATACAATCTTTCGCTAAATTTGCTAAGATAATGATAACAATTCAAAGACAAAAATGCCAACCAATACAAAATGCCTATTTTTTTGTATTTTCAATATTCTAAAAATAAAATGCATGGACTGATAAGCAACTTGACAGATGAATTCTACTGTGTATAAAAGTAGTAACTCAAGCCGAATACTAGGCAGCCAAGAAAACATCCCAGAAGCCAAGGACAAATCAAAAATATAAAATAAAGAGAAAGACCACGCCCAAAAATTCAACTCCAAATAGGCTTCCTGTCATCACAGATAATCTAAACAGACACTTCAGAGACCTAAGAAGGCTCAACAATCTTTAAATCCTACCCAGTAGTCACTCAACCAAGAAAACAAGAAAGGGAAAGTGGTATATGCGACTGTTTAGGATAATCGAGCATATATACGCTTCTTGTAGTGAGACATGAAACATGTATACATGATTTTCAAGGTAAAAAGGGTGTATATGATTTAAAACAAGGCCAGACAAGGGTAAAAGGCTGAAAACTCAGACTCAGAGTGAACAGGATCTGTCAAGCAATGATACGACAAGAAATACAATAGAAAAAGAGCAATGTAAGAAGAAAAAAGTACTTCAACTCTTAGAAGGAAGATCTCTCCCTAGTGGAGTCACCATTTCTGTTACAAGGGAAAAATATCTATGGCCAAGGGTAAACCACAATAGACAGGTATGCTTGTAGAAATCAACTCAATTCCAACATATGCTATATATACTAATGTGCAATACAAGGAAGAGGCCTACCTCAATCCAACGTTCGATGATGTTCCACCGTTGAGCACTTTGACCCAAAGATTTATACCTGTGAGAAGTTCTCAACAAACAAGAAAAGAAAGTATATAGTGATGATATAAAATGGGTTAGCACATTAGATAACATAATCCATTAATAAACATTACAAACATGCCCATGGATAATAATCATATATTTTCAAGATACCAATAGGACGGGAAAGGAGTATTTCTATTAATAATTGATCAGTAGAAGTGTCAACATTACAGAATTCCATGTCGGCACGGTTCGAAACCAAGAAACCAAGTTCCTTCCAAATGGTTCCCCACCACTTCAATCCTCCACCAAAGGCAAGCTAATGAGAAAGAGGCAAAGAGGTCCTCTCAATAATAAAGGAAGATATTGGGGGCTGAACACTGTGTTTATACTTGAGGGACAAAGGGATGCAGACTCAATATGAAGTAATTTCTCCATAGTAACTTTGATCTCAAAGTTGATTGCTTTCTCCTCCTTTTCCATAGTTCAAAATTGTGCTCTTACAGCCTCCAGAATGCAAGTGAAGGGCTAAGTCGGAATGTTTCTAGTATATGGAAGGCCAAGGATCAGAGATCTTTTGTCGTGACATGGAAACACGACCTCATTTTGTATTTTCCGTCACAAATCTCAATATACGCGAGCTGTAATGGACAAGCAAGAATATACACATATTGCATAGCAGTTATGGGGCGTATATGTGGAAAAATGTATATTTTTAGCTCTGGATTTATCAAAAAGGGATGAAAAGTCTGCATAGGGAAATGGAAAAAGGCCCTCTATGCAAGATAGCGATGGTGAGGAAAATATTGCTATAACAACCTTTACTTAGAATAGTTTCGACAAGCCTACTCCATGTTGGTCCCTTCATTTTTGTTGTTAGAAGTTGTGAAAGGGACAATGTAGTTGGAATAACAAGGAAAGAAACCAAAAACGGTTGGAAGGAAGGACAACACAACACCAGCATGGAGAAAGAAGTTACAACAGAACAAGAACAAGAAAGCATGTGAAGTCTCAAACCTGGAAATCCTAGTTGGCTTATATATATGGGATGAATACAATTGTAAAGGGTTGATTTTATGTTGAATTTATCATTTTTTTTATTTTGAGTTGTTGTCGATTATGCTTCTGAATTGTAGGTTGTTGGAAGGCGTTCAAGTTTTGTATTATTGTCCATTTTTGGGTAGATGTTAGCTCTGATTCTAGAGTCTAGGTTTTGGAAACAAGACCAAGTCTATAAAGAGTCATGTCCATTTGTATTGGTATAAGAGCAGGGGTTTTGGGTTAACCTTATCTCTCAGTAATAGGGTTTGTTGTTAAGCTTTAGTATGGTCGAGGTGTGTCTGTATATGAGCAGAACGATATGTAAGGGAGAAGAACCTTATGAAGTTAATACAAGGAGAGATTCAAATTTTGAAATTACTGTGTTTGTTTAGCTTCAAATTGTCTTAATGTTGTTTCATATTATCTTTATGTCATATACGATTAATGGGATATAGTTTCTTTATGGCTGCAACGCAACTCTGTTTTATTTAATCAGAGTTAGGAATGTTTACACAGTTCTGATTTTAATTTATGCTGTGATAGACTACAGAGATCATAAGACTATATGGATTTGTCTAAGAATTCTTCTTACCCTTCCTTATTTTCTTTTTCTTGATTGTGCTTCATGTGCGACTTATTCCCTTCAAGGAAAATGAAAATGCCAGTGCTCTAGACTACCTTGGTACCTTTTGTTGGTAACCTGAGAAGGACCCTGGTTTGATCAATTCCGCACCAACAAAATGGTTTCGTTGTTGAGACCTATTTCAAGAGGGAACCTGTAGGGAGAATTCTTCCATGGATCCACTGATCCAATATTCACCAGTGGTGGGAGACAAATTGTGACATCTTCATATGGAAAGAAGCAGAGTTGCGAGGTAAATCTGTGAAGGATACAAGAGAGGTTATCCTTTATGTATAAAGATCAAGCGACCAGTACAAGATATTCTGGGTTAAATTTCTGGAATATATATTCCATTGGATAGAGAGGCTCCAAGAAGCTTTAGAATTCCAAGAATGATTCAAGAATACCTATACTTGGGATACAAAAAATATTCCAGCGCTTCATCGACTGGTTCATCCAATAATACGAGTAGTTGATTTCTAGGTCAATACAACACTGGAAGGATACATTATTGAGTTTGCAACTGAGAACCACCATCATTTTTCAATGGCAGAAGGGGATTTCAATAAAGATACACGGGGAAGGCTACTGAGATAAATTCCCATATGGATTAAGGTATTCTTGATGGAGGAGGGGATGTTGATCATTTCCCCAACTGACATGACAACCTAAACACCCACACTTGGAGTGGGGTAAATTTGGGGTGGGATCATGGCCTGAGAAAGGGGAGAGGGTTCTTTGATAATTGGGGGAGAAACAATAAATGGATGCAAGGAAAGAGAGAGCGTTGAAAAGAGACGTCATAGTTGAGAAGTGGTGGCATGGTATTATAAAGAAAAAAGTGAAGTAGTCTAAGGTGTTGAGGAAAGAACTTAGACCAAAAGAAGATGATGAAGGAAAGGAGGAAGAGTTGTGGAAGATGAGAAGATAGTAAAGACTGGCTAGTCAAAGAATAAGTGAGAGATAAGCCCAGAGAGAAATAATTCCCCAAGAGGGTGGTGTTGGTATCCAATTCACATTTTTACACTATCTTATAAGCTTCCTACACCAGTGTTTTGCAAAATTTAATTTTTCATCGCAATTCTCGAATAAAATGACACTTGTTTGCGCTATGTACACACTTACCTTTCTTCTTGTTTTCACGATTGCAAGCGTGAAAACTTGGTTTTCGAAGTCACATTAAAATCGTCACTGAATTGTCGTTATCATTCTCGTCGATATGCCCATTGCGTTTACATTTTACTTATCATTATACAGTTGGAAAGACCTCTTGATCTGTACTCATTTGACATTCTTTGATTGATTATATAGTTTCGTTTCATGAGTGATTGAGTTTGGGATGCATTGGTGATTGGATTTACATGTTCTTTGATTGATCTACTTGATCATTGGTTTCATAAAAACACATTGGTGTTATGATTAAACTCTTGGTATGAATCGTTCTATACAACGCATGTTTCATATAACCAAACCCTTGGTGCGCTTTTGATTTATTGCTTTGGTTTTGAAACTATAACTATTGCTCGCGTGAATGATTAATCCACTTACCAAAGGTTTCGATTGATTGATTGAAGTGGCATGGTTGTAACACATATGTGTTGTGATTTGAATAGTTGTAAGCGTCGACGGTTGTACCATGGTAATGATTATTCTGCATGGCAGAAATAGCTCCACCACCTTCACACGATATGTCATTAATGTTCACCCCTATCCCTGTTTCACCCTTGCTAGTTTCAGGTAAGTATGTGAGCTTTATGCCCCTGCGTATGCTGCACTCAAACCCTGGCTCGTTCACATTGCTCACCGTGTGCTCCGGTCTATGGCACCGGTGGTGCGAATTGAGACGAATGGTAGTCAAGCCTTGCTACTATTCGATAACACCTGGAACAATTTAGAGGATAGTGGTTGGCTCACGTTTGTACAGAGGTTTGAGGGTTTCAATCTATTTGTTGAACAACAATTCGCCCTTACTTTTGATGGGTGTAGGGCTAAAGTAGGTGACATTCAGCTTGAGCTGAATGAAGAGTTCATAAGATCTGCCACAGGATTGGCAGCCACGAACCAATGATGGTTTAAAAACTCTAAATTTGATGAGGTGCCATGGTCTTTGCTATTCGTATCACAAAAAGTCACATCCTGTGACAGAGGTATGCCAATTTCCATGCTTAAACCCCGGTGGCATGACTTTTTTATAATGGTTAAACAATTTGTGACCTGTGAAGGTCAGTATGGATTGGTTTTCTTTATCACCTTCGACTGTTAATGAATTTCATAGGTTATCCATTGAACATTCCATTTTACTACTTGTGTAGTCTGTACAAGATGTCAAACAGGTTTAAACGAGAGAAGTCCGATAGTAGCTTGTTCCACCACGGCCTAATCAGACTCATCGTCATTCACCATCTGAACCTTCACGGCGATAATTGGCAATATTTTCTGTCTAGAAATGGCTTTGTTGATTCAGAGTCTGTCCAAATCGATAAGCCTGTGGTCAGCGAGACTAAGGTCGGGCCACCCATGCCTTTCCATGCCCTTTTACCCTCTCTTGAACCCTCGATTAGCCCTGACATCGACCTACTTGACATTTTAACAGACAAGGTTGAGGCTATAAAAAATCCTGTGAGAAAAAAAGTCAAGGGTAACCCTACTGTCAACAACAAAGGTAAAAAGAATGCTCGATTGATATCGAGACTTGCCTGGAATAAGCCTAAACCAAATGCTCATTAAGAGCCCATAGTCCTCAGCGAAGACTTAGAATCTGATATCAAGCACTTCCTAGCTGGAGAGTACCCTTATTCCCGTGGTCTGTGCTCTGAGCCACCCTATGACTTTGTTTCTAATTTACCCCCTTGCCTAAAGAACAATCCTAGCTACCCAGGGATCAAGCTACCTAATGAAACCCTCGGTGATATAAACCAACCCTTGCCTGCAATTTCGAAGCCCGAGAAGACAACGTGTGTCCAATGTAATGTGTGGCTTGAACGCTACTATACCGACGTTCCCTTGTTACAGTCGAAAATCAAATCGTTGGAAAACCAAGTTACAGGGTTGACAAGAGAAAGGGACAAGCTTCAAGCTAATGACAAGAAGCAGAAAACCACTGGTTCGATCGTTTTTAGGAATGTCGAATCGGCTACAGCCTTCGTCAATTCCAAACTATCATAATCGAAGCTGTTTCATCTGGTCCAGGTATGATTTTCAATTTTAAATTTCATTTCAGGAGTGGCTTGAATTAATGTATAATGGAGTTTTGATTTCGGTTAATTTTGTTCATGATTCTGTTATAGTTTAATCCTGTACGATTGTTATCCACAAATTTGGTCATGGTGATGATGTCATGATGATCTTATGATGATGGAAAATCAAGCTCTTTACCAAGAACACTTTCCTGAGAAAAGTTACAGTTGTCTTCTTTCAGAACTCACATTTTGAAACATGTTCGCAGGCTACTTATATATTCTCCTACGAGAATGCCTGATTCCCACAGGCTACCTTAATCTAGGGTGTGAACTTCTCGCACTGTACTCATGATTAGGGTGCGAACATGCTCTTAAAGGGGAAAAAGATAAAGATCTCGAACCTTCTAGAAGGGAATCTTCTAGAAGGATGAGTTAGCTTTCGAATGGTTATTCAGGTGCTGGCATTCCAGATATCTTGGGATCATTCCCTATCCAAGTAAATAATCTATCTCTTCCTATATATTGAAGAGATTTCTCATGGAGAGGGTTAAGTTAAGCAAGCAACAAGTTAGCAAGAGATTGATTGGAGGATTAGTGCAAGACTGTGTGGAGGACTGATGCTACAGCAGCTAGAGACAACAGCAAGGTCATCACAAGTAGTTGATTTTCTTCATGCATGAGCAAGTGTGTGTGTCAGAGCTAGAAGCCATCAAAAGGAGACCTATGAAATCAAGGCTCAGGTTGTAAGTTTCACTTTCAATTAATTCAATACAGCAATATGTCCCTTTCCCATAAAGATGATGTCACTTTATTACATAATTTCTTGATCATATGTATAGACTAGCTATTGAATATATTAATCTGCCTTTACTTCGATTGGTTCATTTTGTTGTGATCTGGACGGGACGAGAGCATTGGAGAAAATCTTGGAACAACAGAGATCTAAGGAAAGCGTTCATAAGGTATGTCCATAACCCTTATCTCTTAGTTCATTCAACAGACTAGATCTAGGGAAAGTGTATTATTCTGTCCTGTTTTGTTCTAGATACCAGGTGGATCTAGGGAGATTGGTTTGTGTCCGCACTCACGGATTTATCCTATAACAAAATTGGCGACTCCACTGGGGATCATCCCTTTTGTCTTTTTGGTTTTTGAACTTTTTGTGGCCATTTTCTCTGTTTGCATTTTTCTCTTGATTTGTTAGTCTCTGAGTCCTCAGGATACCCTGATAGACCTTCTGGGTCTATAAGCCAGTTTGATTTTTACTTGCTTTTTCAAAATTTTCATTAGTTTCAAGGATTCTCGCACTGTGTCCATTAGCAGCTTGTGAGAACCTTGATAGTTAGCACCCTGCATATATATTTCAGTGCGGACAGTTTGCATGTTGCATCAAAGTGGCCTGCGAGAACCATAGTTTCTCGCACTGTGTTCCACACTGGCCTGCGAACATATTTTTGAAATTTTTGAATTCAAGTTTTGACTCTGTCAATTGCTCATATATGTTAATTTACACCTCTTTGGCTTGTTGAATCAGTGATTTACATATCTTTTGCTATACTTGGCTTGTTGGAACTGATCTAGGTTTTCTAGGTGTTTTCTTGCCTTTGAAGCTTGACTTTCATTTCTTATCTCTTGTTGGCATTTTCATTCTCTCTTACTTCTGGAGTTGAGTGTATCTGACTGGCTGAGAACTAGGGATTGGTTGAGAGTTGATTGTTTGGTGTTTCTCTTGTGCTTGTTGGTTCGAAAGGACCATTTTTTTTTCATTTGCATTGAGAAGCTCCTTGGTTTGCTTTTGTTTTTGCTTTCGTTGAAAGTATTGGATCGGGTTGTTTGTTTGAGTCTTTGTAATTTGGTTTTCTTTTCTCATTAATTAGATTTCTTCTTGGAAAGTGAACTGCATTTTTTCTTTCAAGTTTTTGTTTTTTGCCTTTTTGCGAAATCATTGAAAATCAAACTTTAAGAGTATTGAAGTTTTGAAAAAGACATATGGAACTTGTTCATTGATACATGATTGTTTTCATTAGCATCTGAAAGGAAATTGAGCATTGCATCTGCTTTGTAGTATTGAGATTGATTCAGAAATTGTTCTCTCTCTCCCATAACTAGGATTCATCGAATGAAAAGAATTATATTCCATCATATCCTTCCATTATTTGGGTCAGAGTCACACATCATGAGTTTCATTTCCGTCACCTTTGAGTAAACAATAGCTTGTAAAAACATTACGTAATATTAAAATTGATCTAGTAACTCTTTTCTAGGGCTCTTTTACACCAAAATTTAGCTAGGCTAGTGCTTTGGAGTAGGAAGAGAGACACACTCTCCAAAATCTCAAAAACACACAATAGCATCTTGAGTTAGGGAGTGTAAAATTCCATTGGCAGCATATTGTCCTGGGAAGCCCTTCTAACA
>SNQJ01S0029224.1:65653-97519 GCA_010110895.2 Picea sitchensis
AGAAACGTTACAGTTATCTTCTTTCAGAACTCACATTTTGAAACATGTTCGCAGGCTACTTATATATTCTCCTACGAGAATGCCTGATTCCCGCAGGCTACCTTAAGCTGGGGTGAGAACTTCTTACACTGTACTCATGATCAGGGTGCGAACATGCTCTTAAAGGGGAAAAAGATAAAGATGTTGAACCTTCTAGAAGGGAATCTTCTAGAAGGATGAGTTAGCTTTCGAATGGTTATTCAGGTGCTGGCATTCCAGATATCTTGGGATCATTCCCTATCCAAGTAACTAATATATCTCTTCCTATATATTGAAGATATTTCTCATGGAGAGGGTTAAGTTAAGCAAGAAGCAAGTTAGCAAGAGATTGATTGGAGGACTAGTGCAAGACTGTGTGGAGGATTGATGCTACAGCAGCTAGAGACAACAGCAAGGTCATCACAAGTAGTTGATTTTCTTCATGCATGAGCAAGTGTGTGTGTCAGATCTAGAATCCATCGAAAGGAGACCAATGACATCAAGGCTCAGGTTGTAAGTTTCACTTTCAATTAATTCAATATAGCAATATGTCCCTTTCCCGAAAATATGATGTCACTTTATTACATAATTCCTTGATCATATGTATAGACTAGCTATTGAATATATTAATCTTCCATTACTTCGATTGGTTCATTTTTTTGTGATCTGGACGGGACGAGAGCATTGGAGCAAAGATTGGAACAACAGAGATCTAAGGAAAGCGTTCATAAGGTATGTCCATAACCCTTATCTCTTAGTTCATTCAACATACTAGATCTAGGGAAAGTGTATTATTCTGTCCTGTTTTGTTCTAGATACCAGGTGGATCTAGGGAGATCGGTTTGTGTCCGCACTCACGGATTTATCCTATAACAACGATAGATTCATTTTAAAATTAAAAGTAGTTAGGATTTGTTTATGCGATTTTTTGTGCCCAGTTTAGTACCAACAATTCATTGATTTTGATTCGGTTCGATTTGTTTGTAAATCAATTATGTTTTGATAGTTGAATTGGTATGATTTTAATTAGTTTCGTTTGCTCCTAATAACTCAAAACGACTCTGTTCTGTATTGAATTAGTATTCTCAATTGGATTTTAATTATCTTCGACCTATGCTAAAGATCTACTTGCTATAATCGTGGATTTGTGTTGATTCATAACGGCTTTAACAAACACAAATTGTTTCGATTCGTTTTGGTTTGATTGACGCATGTCTTGAGTTAGAACGATTGCTTTTATGAGTTGGATTCGTATCGAAAATCGATTTGATGCTTCTCTTTTGGTTTTGATTTTATCTCTATTGAATTCATATGAGAAAATTCGGCTAATAGTTTGTTTTGAAATGAATTCAAGTAATGATTTCGTTGAATATCAATTGATTGTGTTTGTCCCAATTGGCAATAATAAACATTTGACATCCCATGTACCATGTTATCAACTGATTAATCCTATTACGATTTCGTTTGTGATAATTTACATACCAGTTTTGATTTGATTTGCTAATAGCCTGGGTCGTTTGTTTATGTTTAATATAGTGACAACAATCTGAAAACGATCCTGTTGTTTTCGTATGGATTCGATCATGTTTCCTGTTCATGGATGAGGTAGCATAAATGATTGCATATGATTTATTAAAACTATTGGTTTTGATTTCAATTGGTACATGAAACAATTTTATTGTTGTTAAGTTATCCAATACGACTCTGTTAACCCGATTTGGGATAACGAATTAAACATAGTGCATACATCTCTGTTACCGTTTGGTTGAATGCGATTTAGCAAGTATCGATTTGAGTGATGCTTTCAGCAATCAAATATTGGTTTGATAATTTGGATTTAATTCTTTAAGTTCGAATTATATTTTAAAATGATTTTGTGTTTAATTTAGACCAACTACAGAATCGTAAGATTCTGTAGCTAGTCTTTAGAATTAGATTTTTATCAATTTTATTAATAAAATATCCTTTTAACTTGCCTATTTTTGTCCTCTTTCAGGTACATTCGAATTGCAATAATCAATTGGGCATGCTGTGTCAGTCTAGGAGATATTTGTGTGATATATTTTTTATTTTAGGTTGTTAGTTTAGTCAGACTTGGGATATTTTCCCAAATTTGTGTAAACAGTTTTGATAACTTCCACAAGGATGTTTTAACCTATGGGAGGTCTTTAAATACTTGTCATTTTTGTAATAAACATCATCATCCTCACTGTGGGAGAACCAGACTATGGATTTATGATTCAGACTGAGACAAAAGTTGATGTCTTGTAACAACTTTCGCTTTCAATATATCAAACTTTTGTTTCAAGTTCAATGCATATCAGTTTGCAGTTGATTATAGACTACTTTAGCTATCATAATCTATTGCAGGATGATGTGATTTGATTAAAGTGTTATCCATATCTGATCTCTTTCATTATTTAAGAGCACAGCAATTACTTTGTTTCAGTTAATGAATGACAAATTTCTCTTCTTTGTTAATTGAATCATTCTGTATAGATCTTTGCATGTAGATTTATCTAACTATGAAGATTTATAAATCATAAGATTGTTGTGAATTTTTTATGTATTCTTTGTTCTATAATTATATTTGAAGAGCACTGTTGCTTACTGTTTACTAGAGGCTTGCAGAGGATTGATGCGGGTTTCCTCCCATCCAACAGCTGAACTGGATTCTTTACACGGGACAAATTGGAAAGTGTCATCACAGGTTAGTTTATTATTGTTATTTAAGTAGTTTAGATAGATATATGTGTAGTTTATATTTGTAGTTAGAAGTTAGTATTTTAGTTTCTTAGTTTATATAGATAGTTTTTCAGTTTATTTCTTTTTCATAAAATCGTAAAAATCAAAAAATAATAGTTCTCGTTGTTTTAGGACAGAATATAAATGAGTTTTGCAGGTTTGCATTCAAATATGTAATTTGTAAATATCGTACATTTGTGAATAAGATTTATTTATGTTAGTAGTTAGATGTTTAAATTCATAGAGTTATTATAGTATTAGATAGTAAATTGTATATATATTAATAGTTTAGTTTAGTTTTTATTAGTTTGTTTTAATAGTTAGTTTTAGTTAGATTAATTAATTTAGAGTAGTTTTCTTTTGTTTTCTTAGGACTTAGATTGGCTAATGGAGCCGCTAAACCCGTCAGGGTGGTTCATCCCAAACGGCTTGGGTTATTTAGACAACCCCGAACCGGTTCCACTCTCTCAGTTGACGGATGGTCATTTTCGCTCGTCAACAAATGGCGCTAGAAGGAGGGCTTGAAATTAATTAATGGAATGAGGCAGTCATAAGACTCATCCACCACCTAATCGCTCACCTATAGTGACAAGAAGTCATTCGAACGCTAACATTCCCCTTCAAACAATAACGACATCAACCGACGATCCACGGGTCACAGTTGAACCAGTAACCCTGAATCCTACAGGTGGTGACATACAAGAGATTGTCCGTCAATCTCTCATAAGAACACATAGTGCTTAGCCCATTTGAGGCAACCAAACCATCCATTGGACCAACCTTTAGACTTCTCTGATATCAGAGAACAACTCAGAGGCACTAACCTCACTGTGAACCCTGTAGATCCGACCCTTAATCCTACTACAGGAGGATCTAGAATACCTCCCTCACCACCTCCATCATCTCCTTCCTCTTCTGGAGAAGATTCCTATGACGAAGGCAATTCCCCTTCTCAGCCTTCCAGACCCACTACACCAATGGCCAACCAGAACAATCCTGCTAGACCTTGGCTCGACCAGGATGTCGTAGCTGTACCTGGAGCTCAACATCCCTTACCTAACATCTGAAGAAATGGCTTCCCAAGTTTGACTCTGATTCTAAACAGATCGTCGAAGATCACATTAAAAAGTTTATGTTAGCCATAAGACTCCGCAATGTCGAACATGAAGACATTGTTCGTAGGTTGTTCCCCTATACTTTCGAGGGAAATGATTCTACATGGTACTTTTCCCAGCAACCCCATACCATCGTGTCTTGGGAAAAGTTTGAGTCATGTTTTTTGGAAAATTTCAGAGACGGTAAGCCTCCAGAATTCCTAGTCATGAATCTTTCTAATTTAAGAATGAACCCAAAAGAGAAAGTTAAAGATTTCAATAAAAGATTCTTAACACTTAAAAACTGAATCCCTGCGGATTCCATGCCTGCCGAGAATCTTATAATATCATACTACACTAAATCTTTGCATCAAAGTATAGCTGCTTGGGTTAAACGATCTAAGAAAGCCATGTTGTTAGAAGCCTTCGAGGAGGCCAGCCAGATTGAAAAAGACATACTTAGTCTTAAAGACTCTACTAGAAATGAAATAGAAACTAGTCCTTCTTCCAAAAAGAAGATCGAAATCCTCCCCAGACCTACTCAAAGTAAAACACAACTTGAAAGCTTATATTTAGAAAACTTAGCTAAAGTTGTTCAAAAACTATCAAATCAAGTTATAGACTTGAAAAGGACAACCGAAGAAGCTTCCTCGAGCAAAGGGCCTTACAAACCCCCATTCTGGAAACCTTTTCCTACCAATCGACCTAGTCAAACCATCGAAGGCCTTAATCTAGAAAGTCTGCAATGCGCCCTTCAAACAATTCTAGAAGCCCAAGATAACTTGATGCCTCCTGAGATTCCTGAGGAGGTAGTTGAACAAGAGACAGTTCAAGAAGAGGAGTCTTCTCCAAATATTTTTGGACACTTCTCGGATAGCATCTTTCAAGCTAACTTCGAGACAGTGCATCCCTATAACACCAGGAGTAAGACAACAAACAAGCCTTCTTCTGAAAACACTACAACTTCGCCTCCAAAGAAGTCTAAACCAACTGAGACCAAACAAAGTCATGTGAACCCCAACTTAGATTATGATGTAGTTGAAGATCTTAAAAAGTTAAGGGCCAACATTTATGTCTATGAGTTATTGAAATTTCCATTTCTGCTACAAAAAATGTTATAGAATATCTCAGAGAATGGAAAAAATGGTAATTCAAGTGGTAACAAGGTTGTGAAGAACAAAGTTCCTCAAAAGACTTCCACTAAAAACAATCCTGATCCTCAAGATAAAGGAAGCCTTCCTATAAGTAATGTAAATAATGTAAATAATGTAGATAAAGTAGCTTTAGAAACTGCGAGTAAAAAGCCACAAGCTACCACCCTTAGTACTCGCAAAAATGTACCTCCATTTTTGTTAACGTTTGAAATATTTAATAGAAACGTGCACAATTGTATGGTAGACTCAGGAGCATCATCCAATGTGATGCCATGGTCTGTTTGCCAAAAGATTAACGCTGAAGTAGAACCCTCCACCTTAAAAATCATACAACTCGATCGGACCAATGTTAAAGTTATAGGCGAATTAAAGAATGTGCTTATAAGATTGTCGTCTAACCCCAAGGTTCATCAAGTTATTTATATAATTGTTGTGGATATTCCAGAAGTGTATGGTCTATTTTTAAGTATGGACTGGTTGGAGAAGCTACACGGTTATTTCACGACAGATTGGTCTCATCTATGGCTTCCAGACAATGGCAAGCCTAACAAGATCAAGGTAAATCGTGAATGCTACCTTAAGTTCATGGTCATAGATTTGAACGATCCCAATGAACCATTTACACCTTCTGCTGATTCACCCAAAGTACAAGGGATGGATACCTTTTTCGGCAATTTCATGGTCGATGCTTCAGCCATCACCAATACAGAATAGCAGTCCGAGATTGTAGCATATGTGCAACCAACAGCTTCTATGCAACGGTCTCATGTACCTGATGGAAATCAAATTTGGTCTCTTTATTTTGACGGGTGAAAGTCCAAAGAAGGAGCTGGAGCAGGCTGTATTATTATCGATCTGACAAGTAACAAAACATTGATTGCATGTAGGTTGGAATTTGAATGTACTAATAACACTACAGAATATGAGGCTTTACTATAAGGTCTCAAAAAAGCTTTGGATATGAACATTCAAAACTTGACCGTCTTTGGTGACTCTGAAATAGTGGTTAGACAGGTAAGAGATTCTATCCATTTTCTATCTCCGCATCTTAAAAGATACCAATCTGAGGTATGGAATTTAATGAATAAGTTTGTTGCTTTCAATATAAATTCTATTCCTAGATTGAATAATTCTGAAGTAGATCTATTAGCTAATGTAGCTTCTAAACTCTTTCCTGCAGAAGGCTTGTCCCCAGATGCATTCTCCATCGAACTGTTGTTCCGGCCATCCATTCCTGACAACATCACGAACTAGAGAGTCTTTGACGATGATCAGCAAATTATTAACTTTCTGCACATGGAAGAAACTTTTCAAGTTGTGGTGATAGACGAACACATGCACGATGACAATTTGCACGATTTCATGGTAATACCAGATCCGAGAACTCCTGAATCTTCATCGGACATGGTAAACTCGATCCCTAAATCTGTAGTTAGACTAGAGAAGTTTTATTATCTTCAAGATAAATTTAAAAAGTCGGTCAACTGTAAAACCAATAGTTCCTCGTTATCATACGAAAAAGTAAACTTAGGGACTAATGATAATCCGCAGTGCATTAATCTAGGGGTAGGATGTTCTGAACAAGAAAAAGTTGCATTTATTAAATTGTTCAAAGAATTTAAAGATGTCTTTGCATGGACGTATGATGACCTTAAAAATTTTGACCCTAATATCATACAACATGTCATTCCTATGAAACCCCAAACCTTACCCTTTCAACAAAAATTGAGAAAAATGCACCCTAAGCTCGAACCATCCGTTCAAAAAGAATTGAATAAGATCCTAAATGATAAGATAATTTTTCCTGTTAGGCACACTCAATGGGTTTCTAACCTTGTCCCTGTCCGAAAGAAAAGTGGGAAAATCCGACTCTGCGTCGATTTCCGAAACCTGAATAGAGAGTCTGATAAAGACAACTATCCTATCCCACCCATGGAACAGATCCTTCAATAGGTATCTGGTTCTGAGAGGCTATCCTTACTGGATGGTTTCTTGGGGTACAACCAAGTCCTGATGTCTCCACCAAACCAACTTAAAACTACCTTCCGTACCCCGTGGGGCACTTATGCTTATCGAAAAATGCCCTTTGGATTGATTAATGCTAGTGCCACTTTCCAAAGAGCAATGGACCTTGCTTTTCGAGGCCTAATCAATCAGTCTGTCATAGTTTACTTAGATGATGTTAGTGTTTTCTCTAAAAACAAAACCGATCATCTAGCTCACTTATGAGCCATTCTACAGCAATGTCGTAAATACGACATCTCCTTGAATCCTAAAAAATCCATTTTCGCAGTAGAACAGGGTAAACTCTTCGGATTTATTATGTCAAGCGAAGCGATGATTATCGATCCCGAAAGGACTCAAGTAATCGCAAAACTTCCCCCTCCTACATCCAAAAAGTCTATGCAGTATTTCTTAGGCCAGATTAACTTCGTGAGGAGATTCGTCCCCAGTTTCTTCGAAATGGTCAGGCCTTTACAGAATTTAATTAAGAGAGACACCCAATATCACTGGGGACCCCTAGAAAATCAATATTTTAATGCAATAAAGAAGGCCATAATAGACGCTCCGTCTCTCATGAGCCCCGAATTTTCTCAAGACTTTACACTCTACACTTTTGCGTCTGACCATTCCTATGTCGCCGTCCTAACTCAAAAGAACGTCGAAAACAACGAAGTACCCATCGCCTTTATGAGCTCTTCTTTCAAAGGCGTTGAAATTAATTACCCAGCGGTAGATCGACAAGCCTACGCTGTTTTCAAAGAAGTCAAGCATTTTCGGTCTTATCTTTTGAAATCAAGGATGAAAGTCATTGTCCCTTACCCAACCGTCAGGAACCTGTTAGTGCAGAAGGAACTAGGAGAAAAGAGGGCTAAATGGGTCACCTCCTTAGAGGAGTATGACTTAGAAATCACCCCAGCTCATATAGTGAGAGGCCAAGGGTTATGCAAGTTAGTTGTTGATTCAACAGTAGGACAACAAGAAGAAAGTGATATGTCAAACCTAGGACAACACGATCAAAATGCAATCTGTTGCACACAAAACTCTGTTAGTCCTTGGTATGATGATATAAGATTCTATCTTGAACATGGGTCAGCCCCCCGTCACCTGGATCCCAATAAAAGAAGAGCGTTGAGATTAAAGTCTGCCTCTTTTCACCTGGTTAATGGTATCCCGTTTCGTCAAAGTTTTGATGACGTACTGATGCGCTGTCTTGAGAAAGACGAAGTAGAAAAATTCTTGTTAGAGTTGCATGCAGGAGAAGCTGGTGGTCATTTTGGTGGTGACACCACTGATCATAAGGTTTTAAGAGCCAGTTATTACTGGCCCATGCTTTTTAGAGACGCCCATGCCTTGTGTCATAAGTGTATCATTTGTCAGAAAGCATCAGGGTGGTTACAAAAACCAGCCTTTCCTTTGCAGCCCATTTTAGTAGACTCTCCTTTTCAGCAATGGGGCCTTGACATCATAGGTCCAATCAACCCCCCATCCTCACAATAGCATAAGTTCATCATAACAACCATAGATTACTTTACCCAGTGGTCTGAAGCTATCGCGTTAAGAACTGTCAACACCAGTCAAGTAATTGTCTTTCTAAATTCGAATATTATCACTCGTTTTGGTATCCCTGACTATTTAGTATTCGATAACGCTTCTTACTTTTCCTCTCTTGAGATGAGTGAGTTCGCTTTGGAAAAAGGAATTAAATTGAATTATTTTGCTAGCTATTACCCTCAGGGAAACAGATTGGCAGAATCAACAAACAAGAACTTGATTAAAATCATCAAGAGAATGGTGGTTGAGAATCACACAAATTGGCACAATTCACTGTTAAACGCGTTGTGGGCTGATAGGGTAACGCCAAAATATGATATAGGTAACTCCCCCTTTTTTCTCGTTTATGGCAGAGAAGAAATTCTGCCACCTCACATTCTTCTTCCTTCACTTCAGTTATCGCAGAAAATCCAAGAAGAAGATTGTCCCCCTTTGGAAAACCGAATTAATGCTTTAATGAAGCTAGAAGAGGTAAGAGCCCAAGATAAACGTAAGTTAGATCAACATCAACTATTGGTTCGATTCTAACTCTGCTTCTGATAGGAATTTCGAAGTAGGTGATCTTGTCTTGAAATGGGACAAACCGCATGAGGGAAAGGGAGAGCACATGAAATTTCAAAACTTATGGCTTTGACCATTTTTAATTGCTGAAAAGTTGGGTCCCAGTTCTTTCCGATTGCAGAATCTTGAAGGGAATCCTAACACCTATCCAGTGAATGGTCAAGCCTTGAAAAGATACTTTGCTTGATAACAACCCTTATACATTGTGTACATATTTTGCTTTTTGTTTGCTTTTTGTTTTGTTTTTTATTTTTTTTTTATTTCTCTTTTGAGTTTATCAGCTTGTGTTTTTGGAAATACACATACCTGTATACTGAGCTATTTAGACAAAGAAAATAGAAAATTCCTTCTCTGAAATAACTGCTAAGAAAATTGTATAAACATCAATTGTATACTTCTGAAATTTACATCTGTGATTGGCAAAAGTTTGTCGTTTGGAAGAAGTTAACTGATTTCAATCTCTAACATAAGCTTGTCGCGATTATCCATTATCTCTTTATGCTGTCCCTATTCCTTAAGGGAATGACTCAGAAGATGTCTTCCTGCCTTAGGAAGTTTCTTCTGTAAACGAAACATCTCTGGATCTTAATAAAGGACACTTCTAAAAAATTCTTTTGAGGTCTGAAAAAAATATGTTAAAATATCATAATTTTCAGCGTCACCCCGCTCAACTATATATCTTTGAAAAAAAATAAAAATAAATAGAGCTGTGGGAAGTTCTTGTAAACCCGCCGGGATGCTGAACAGGTCTGCTGGTAGCAGGTAAATGCATGCATGACGCCAAGACAACTTCATTGGGGTACTGAACAGGACCGCTAGCAGCGAAGCAATGTCAGGTATATGAAAATTTGCAATTAAGAAACCTCTAAATGTCCTTTATTATGATCTAGAACTTCTTGGCAGGATACATATGTCAGAGTGGGTTAAATGGAAACCTTGTCGAGGCTATGGACGCCTACTGGCAGCAGTGGCTATGTCAACAGTATTGGGGATTTTATCTTTAATATCGCAACTCGCTTGTCTTGAGACTGTTATCAGCTTTCATCCTTTAAACATTGCTAGAATATTTGGTTAATGATGATGTTTACACGATTTTCTGGTTGTTATTTTTGAGTTAGATTTTTTCTTGTTATCCTAATCTGAATTTGTTCTTTTGGCAGAGATAACTACTTCTACCAGTGTGTCGCCATTGTTGGCAGCCAATTCACATTTTTACACTATCTTATAAGCTGCCTACACCAGTGTTTTGCAAACATTAATTTTTCATCGCAATTCTCGAATAAAACGACACTTTTTTGCGCTATGTACACACTTACCTTTCTTCTTGTTTTCATGACTGCAAGCGTGAAAACTTGGTTTTCGAAGTCACATTAAAATCATCACTAAATTGTTGTTATCATTATCATCGATATGCCCATTGCATTTACATTTTACTTATCATTATACAGTTGGCAAGACCTCTTGATCTATACTCACTTGACATTCTTTGATTGATTGTACAATTTCGTTTCATGAGTGATTGATTTTGGGATGCATTGGTGATTGAATTTACATGTTCTTTGATTGATCTACTTGATCATTGGTTTCATAAAAACACATTGGTGTTATCATTAAAATCTTGGTATGAATCGTTCTATACAACGCATGTTTCATATAACCAAACCCTTGGTGTGATTTTGATTTATTTCTTTGGTTTTGAAACTATAACTATTTCTCGCGCGAATGATTAATCCACTTACCAAAGGTTTCGATTGATTGATTGAAGTGGCATGGTTGTAACACATATGTGTTGTGATTTGAATAGTTGTAAGCGCCGGCGGTTGTACCATGGTAATGACTATTCTGCATGGCAGAAATAGCTCCACCACCTTTACACGATATGTCATTAATGTTCACCCCTATCCCTATTTCACCCTTGCTAGTTTTGGGTAAGCCTGTGAGATTTCTGCCCCTGCGTATGCTGCACTCAAACCCTGGCTCATTCACATTGCTCACCGTGTGCTCCTGTCTATGGCACCGATGGTGTGAATTGAGTCGAATGGTAGTCAAGCCTTGCTACTGTTCAATAACGCCCGAAAATATTTAGAGGATAGTGGTTGGATCATGTCTGTACAGAGGTTCGCGGGTTTCAATCTATTTGTTGCATAGAAATTCACCCTTACTTTTGATGGGTGTAGGGCTAAAGTAGGTGACATTTAGTTTGAGCTGAATGAAGAGTTCATAAGCTCTGCCATAGGATTGGCAACCACCAGCCAACGATGGTTTAAAAAATCTAAAGTCAACAAGGTGCCATGGTCTTTGCTATTCGTATCACGAAAAGTCACATCCTGTGATAGAGGTATGCCAATTTCCATGCTTAAACCCCGGTGACATGACCTTTTGATAATGGTTAAACAATTTGTGACCTGTGAAGGTCGGTATGGATTGGTTTTTCTTTATCACCTTCGACTGTTAATGAATTTCATAGGTTATCCATTGACCATGCCATTTTACTACTTACGTAGTCTGTACAAGATGTCAAAGATGTTTAAATGAGAGAAGGCCGATAGTAGCTTGTTCCACCATGGCATAATCAGACTCATCGTCGTTCATGATTTGAATCTTCACGAGGATAATTGGCAATCTTTTCTGTCTAGAAATGGCTTTGTTGATTCATATTCTGTCCAAATCGATAAGCCTGTGGTCAGCGAGACTAAGGTCATGCCAACCATGCCTTTCCATGCCCTTTTACCCTCTCCTAAACCCTCGGTCATCCCTGACATCAAACTACCCGACATTTTAACAAACAAGGTTGAGGCTATAAAAAAGCCTGTGAGCAAAAAAGTCAAGGGTAACCCTACTATCAACAGAAAAGGTAAAAAGAATGCTCGATTGATATCGAGAATTGCTCGGAATAAGACTAAACCAAACATTGATCAAAAGCCCATAGTCCTCAGTGAAGACTCGGACTCTGATATCGAGCGCTTCCTGGCTGGAGAGTACCCTTATTCCCGTGGTCTGTGCTCCAAGCCACCCTATGAATTTGTTTCTAATTTACCCCCTTGCCTAAAGAACAATCCTAGCTACCCAGGGATCAAGCTACCTAATGAAACCCTTGGTGATCTAAACCAACCCTCGCCTGCAATTTCGAAGCCCGAGCAGACAGCGTGTGTCCAATGTAATGTGTGGCTTGAATGCTACTATACCGATGTTCCCTTGTTATAGTCGAAAATCAAATCGTTGGAAAACCAAGTTACAGGGTTGACAAGAGAAAGGGACAAGCTTCAAGCTAATGACAAGAAGCAGAAAACCACTGGTTCGATTGTGTTTAGGAATGTCGAATCGGCTATAGCCTTTGTCAATTCCAAATTGTCATAATCGAAGCCGTTTCATCTGGTCCAGGTATGATTTTCAATTTTAAATTTTGTTTCAGGAGTGGCTTGAATTAATGTATAATGGAGTTTTGATTTTGGTTAATTATGTTCATGATTCTGTTATAGTTTAATCCTGTACGATAGATTCATTTTAAAATTAAAAGTAGTTAGGATTTGTTTATGTGATTTGTTGTGCCCAATTTAGTACAAACAATTCATTGATTCTGATTCAGTTCGATTTGTTTGTAAATCAATTCTGTTTGATAGATGATTTGGTATGATTTTAATTAGTTTAGTTTGCTCCTAATAACTCAAAATGAATCTGTTCTGTATTGAATCAGTATTCTCGATTGGATTTTAATTATCTTCTACCTATGCTAAAGCTCTACTTTCTATAATCGTCGACTTGTGTTGATTCATAATGGCTATAACAAACACAAACTGTTTCTATTCGTTTTGGTTTGATTCACGCATGTCTTGAGTTAGCAAGATTGCTTTTATGAGTTGGATTCATATCGAAAATCGATTTGATGCTGCTCTTTTGGTTTTGATTTTATCTCTGTTGAATTCGTATGAGAAAATACGGCTAATAGTTCATTTTGAAATGAATTCAAGTAATGATTTCATTGAATATCAATTGATTGTGTTTGTCCCAATTGGCAATAATAAACATTTGACATTCCACGTACCTTGTTATCAACTGATTAATCCTATTACGATTTCGTTTGTGATAATTTATATACCAGTTTTGATTTGATTTGCTAATAGCCTGGGTCATTTGTTTATGTTTAATATAGTGACAACAATCTGAAAACGATCCTGTTGTTTTCGTATGGATTCGATCGTGTTTCCTATTGATGGATGAGGTAGCATAAACGATTGCATATGATTTATTAAAACTATTGGTTTTCATTTCAATTGGTCCATGAAACAATTTTATTGTTGTTAAGTTATCCAATACGACTCTGTTAACCCGATTTGGGATAACGAATTAAACATAGTGCATACATCTCTGTTACCGTTTGGTTGAATACGATTTAGCAAGTGTCAATTTGAGTGATGCTTTCAACAATCAAATATTGGTTTGATAATTTGGATTTAATTATTTAAGTTCAAATTAGATTTTAAAACGATTCTGTGTTTAATTTAGACCAGCTACAGAATTGTAAGATTCTGTAGCTAGTCTTTAAAATTAGATTTTTATCAAATTTATTAATAAAATATCCTTTTAACTTGCCTATATTTGTCCTCTTTTAGGTACATTCGAATTGCAATAATCAATTGGGCATGCTGTGGCAGTCTAGGAGATATTTGTGTGATATAGTTTTTATTTTAGGTTGTTAGTTTAATCAGACTTGGGATATTTTCCCAGATTTGTGTAAACAATTTTGATAACTTCCACAGGGACGTTTTACCCTATGGGAGGTCTTTAAATACTTGTCATTTTTGTAATAAACATAATCATCCTCACTGTGGGAGAACCAGACTATGGATTTATGATTCATACTGAGACAAAAGTTGATATCTTGTAACAACTTTCGCTTTCAATATATCAAACTTTTGTTTCAAGTTCAATGCATATCAGTTTGCAGTTGATTATAGACTACTTTAGCTATCATAATCTATTGCAGGATGATGTGATTTGATTAAAGAATTATCCATATCTGATCTCTTTCATTATTTAAGAGAACAACAATTACTTTGTTTCAGTTAATGAATGACAGATTTCTCTTGTTTGCTAATTGAATCATTCTGTATAGATCTTTGCATGCAGATTTATCTAACTGTGAAGATTTATAAATCATAAGATTGTTGTGAATTTTTTATGTCTTATTTGTCCTGTAATTATATTTGAAGAGCACTATTACTTATTGTTTACTAGAGGCTTGCAGAGGATTGATGCAGGTTTCCTCTCATCAAACAGTTGAACTGGATTCTTTACACGAGACAAATTGGAAAGCGTCATCACAAGTTAGTTTATTATTGTTATTTAAGTAGTTTAGATAGATATATGTGTAGTTTAGATTTGTATTTAGAAGTTAGTATTTTAGTTACTTAGTTTAGATAGATAGTTTTTCAGTTTATTTATTTTTCATAAAATCGTAAAAATCAAAAAATAATAGCTCTCGCTGTTTTAGGACAAAATATAAATGAGTTTTGCAGGTTTTCATTCAAATCTGTAGTTTGTAAATATCGTACATTTGTGAATAAGATTTATTTATGTTAGTAGTTAGTTATTATAGTATTAGATAGTAAATTGTATATATATTAATAGTTTAGTTTTGTTTTTATTAGTTTGTTTTAATAGTTAGTTTTAGTTAGATTAGTTAATTTAGAGTAGTTTTCTTTTGTTTTCTTAGGACTTAGATCAGCTAACGGAGCCGCTAAACCCGTCAGGGTGGTTCATCCCAAATGGCTTGGGTTATTTGGACAACCCCGGACCGGTTCCACTCTCTCAGTTGACAGACGGTCATTTTCACCCGTCAACAGGTGGACAAGAAGAAAAATGTGTAGAAGCAAGAGAAGATCAAGCTAGCATGGATCTTGTAGAAGAAAGAGAAGATTCAGCCTCGATACCAGGAAATATCAGGAGCTCGGTCAAAGAGACATCTCCAGAGGATGAGAATGAGACCCCCCAGGTCCAAGAAACCTTCCCAGAAGCTAGTGGAACCAACCCCGAATCACCCATCTTCCAAGTTTCTTCTATACCAGTGGTAAATCCTATACTACCTTCCTATGTTATTCCTATTTCAATTCAGTCAGTTATTCAGTCACAACCAGTGAGTATGAATACTGGGAGGATATTTGGATCCCCTAGTAGATTGTAACTAGGACCGTTAGGGTTTACTTTGATAGGAGAAGTAAGATCAACAATGGTTGGAAATGTGGGAGGATCGATCGCTCGATACCCAGAATTTTTGGGTAAAGGAAATGAGGATGTTGAGCGACATTGGTTTCTCTATGAAGCGATTTGGGGGTCCAGAGGGAATCTAGATGAAAATAAACTGGTTGAATTCCAGACTACCTTGAGAGGCCATGCTCTCAAATGGTACATGAAGGATATTGAGCGAGGAGGAGCACAAGGATAAACATTCACACTTGGCCAAGTTCGGACAAAATTCATAGCAGAGTTTAAGTTGCCTCAGTCGGGACAACAAGCTCTGTCTGAGTTGCATGAGATTCAATAGAGGCAAGGAGAATTGGCCTAGGAATATAGTCAGAAGTTTAAGGATTCCATTGGGAGGCTAGTGCATCCAATTTATGAAGATCACCATAGATAATGGTACATTCATGGATTTCTACCTCTGACATGAATTATGTTAATGCAACAACAGATAGACTCCTTGACAGATGCCTTGGAACAATCAATGAAGATTGAAGCCATGGAAGGATATCCAAGGAGACTAAGGGTGACCAAACCACCAGTGGATGAAAATTTAGCACAACTACAAGGACAAATATCGACACTGATAGAGAAGATTTAAGAATTGACGATACCCAGACCGGGATGACTGTAAGTCTAGTGTACCAGATGCTAAATAGAGGGACATCTAGAAAATGAATGTCCATGTATGAGGGGTATGGGACCTTCTCACAATCTGATGGGACCCTCATTAGGACCCACGGGAGGAGTTGTGCAAGTATATGCGAATTTACCATTCCATAGCCCAACCCTGTATCATGCCTTTGCAAGTAATCAAGCATCGTCGTCAGTTGAGTATTGCGAGATCTGCTGGATTCATCGGCATGGGCCAAGATAGTGCCCTATAATTCAAAAGTATTCTACAGTACCGAACATTGTACATTTTTAGCTATGTGCATCTACCACACATGCTATGAATTAGTGTAGAGCACTGGACACACTTGTGAACAGATTGGATCAAACATCACTCAGGGTGAATAAAACCCCTCAAGGACTGGGAAGAGGCTGAGGAGGTGGAGTTGGAGGAGGCTTCAAAGGAGGAAGAACCGGGTGGAGAGGACCAAGTAGATTCTACAACTGTGATGAGAAAGGTCACATGGCTAGGGATTTTCCTCAACCGAGACGACCATGGTGCTCACAATGCAGAACCAATGGGCACACAACTGAAGACTACCCAGAGCTAATTGCAAAATGGGAATATTGGGAATGCCAAAGAGGTGACAACTTCATCCAATTAGATATAAAGAGGGTCATCAAAGGAAAACTACCCAACATTAATATTGTTACTCAAGGAGGAGAAAATACTGGAGCAGATGTTGATAATCTGCCTAAGATCTAGAAAGAAACACATAAGGAGGACATGTATGACCCTATGAAATAGAAGTTATTATTTAAAAAATAAATAGAAGTATTCTAGAGTATATCTAGCCCTGAAATTGAAGAAAACCCCCCTCATCCCACTATTTTTCCTAAGATTTTGCAATTCCCTAATTCACCCCCTGCACCCTGAAACTCCATAATCTCGATAAGAAAACTTGAGTAGTTGAAAAATGTATTTGACCTTTGGTTTTAGTTATTTTTTTTATATTCTTGGGAATGACCAGCTGACAAAAAAGTTGTGTAATGATCTGTATTTAGTCCTAGGAACGAAGGAACCCCCAAGAGATAGAATAATGATGAATCTTCCTAAGAAAAACACTAAGAGAGTGAAAAGAAGTAAAGTACGGACTGGGAAATATTTTTTAGTAGCATCCCAACTAGATGAGTTTGAGATTAAGGATGTTATGCTATATCTAGGATCTGATGTTAGCATATTTCCTAAAAATATTTGGGAAGCTTTAGGGAAACCATAGTTGATATATTCCCCAATTCAATTGAGAATGGATAATTAGTATTTCATTTTCCCAATAGGAAGGCTGGAGAAGGTGGATATAGATGTTGTTGGAGTAAAGAATCTAGATGATTTCAAGGTGATCAAAATCATGGGGGATAAGGACCCTTATCCTGCACTACTTGATATCGATTGGGGTTATGATAAATATTCGATTATTAACGTAAAGAGAGATACTATGACATTTGAAATAGACAAAACAAAAGTAGTTCAACCCTTGGATCCATATGTAGGCCTCCGGTACATGGAGCCAACAAACAAGAATGTGGAAGGAGATGATCTAGATCATTTATACATAGTAACAACAGTGAGGAGATCAAAATACTTCAATCCTATGGTTGATGGATAAGTAAGTTGGAGGAGCATACAATTGGCGGATGGAGATTCTAAACTAGCATTTGACAGTTGGCAACAGGGTGAATATGAAATATTTTCAAGATGATGCACAATTGTTAGAGTAATGAGATGGGTTGGAACCAAGGTCAGAGAACATCTGACATATAATGGTACCTCAGGCCTTGGCAATTTTCTCGTTAGCATGGAAGAAATGATAACACAATATCAAAGGATCGTAGTTTTTCACTTAGTGGTGGAAGACACCCCTGCCAAGTGGTGGAAGACACCCCTGCCAGGTGGTGGGATAGTCACAAATAAGTAATTAATAATTGGGAGGATGTGAAGCATGCTATCCAGACTCGATTTCAAGACAAGGAGCAACTGAAATCAGAGATGTGGATGGATTTTCAAGTTGCGCAACTGTTCTATGGACAGTGAGATCCTAAAACACATATCGAACAATGTGTAAGAAAGTGGAAAGTTATAGAAGTACCATCTCACTTTTTGGTTCAAGTATTTCCCCATTCTCTAGGTCTGATACCAAAATCCTAGTACATCCATGAAGAGGCCAGAAGGTAGACTAGCAGTTGGAAAACTTTAGCAGACCAAGTTTGCAAGGACTTTTCTTTCACAAGTAAGTACCCTGAGCTTAAGATAGTCCTGCAAAGAATTAAGGAAATGATTTCTACCAATGCTTGTAAAAGGAAATCAGACCCAGTGGTATGTTAAAAGCATAGTCAAGTGCTTCGGTCCAACCTTCACTTGGACATGGACAAGACATCCATAGAATTCTACAAAATTGAGAAGGATTTGGGAGACCCTGATGAGTTAGAAGAACTGATAAATTTAGCCATTGAGGAAACATAAGGGAGTAGAGAAATCCAAAACACGTTTCCCAGTCAGAATGATATCTCTTATAATCACCCATTGAAATTGTGGAATGTCAACATAGGAACTACTGATAAACCCAAGATAGTTGTTGTAGGAGATTACTGGGATGAACAAACCAACAAGGAAATACATAGCCTGTTGCGAGAGTATGAGGAATTATTCCCTAAGACATTTTCAAAGATAAAAGGGATAAAAGGAGTTATGGGAGAGATGAATATTGAACTAAAACCAATATCAAAACTTGTAAGGAATAGACCATATCATCTTAACCCGAGGGTGAAAGAGAAGGTTAAGAGGGAAATAGACAAGATGCATGAAGCCAGATTGATTTTTCCAGTTGAAGAAGAAGAGTGGGTTAGCCCCATAGTGATCCAGAGAAATAAAGGTACAAAGGACATTAGGGTATGTGAAGGACTACAAAATCCTTAACTATGCATGTGTGCATGACCATTTTCCCACACCTTTTACTGACGAGGTGCTAGAACAAGTTGTCGGGAAAGAGTCTTACTCACTTATAGATGGATTTTCAGGGTATCACCAAGTGAGAATTACTAAATAAGACAAAAAGAAAACCACATTCATAAAATAATGGGGGTAATTTTCATATAATGTGATTCCCTTTGGTCTAAAGAATGCACTTGCAGTTTTCTCCCAGATTGTGATAACAGCCTTCTGAGAATTCATTTATAAATTTATTAACGTTTATATGGATGAATGGACGGTGTATAGTCTACTAAAATAACATGTGGCGCTACTAAAATTGATGTTTGATCAATGTAGGGAGCTTTAGATATCCTTAAACCTCAGAAAGTGCATCTTCTGTGTGCCACATGGAAACCTGTTAGGCCACATAGTATGCCGAGAAAGAGTGTTGGTAGACCCAACCAAAGTTGTGATCATTTTGAATATGCCACCTCCTACGAGAGCTAAGAAGTTGTGATCAACGCTGGGGAAGACATGGTACTATTGCAAGTTCATAAAAAGGTATGCAACTATTACTACACCCATGAAAAATCTACTAAAGAAGTCTGAATTGTTCCAGTGGACACTAGAGTGTAATTGAGATTTTGACATACTGAAGGAAAAGCTCATCACAACACCTATTTTGATATTTCCCAATTGGGAAAAGGAATTTCATGTACATGTGGATGCATTAGGCATTTCCCTGGGAGCCATCCTGGTGCAACCAAAACATGGAAATACAGATCATCCCATCTATTTTGCTAGTAGGAAGCTATCAAAATCTGAACGCAACTATACAACTACAGAAAGGGAGGGTTTGTGTTAGGTAGCTAGAGAGGTAGTAGTGGGGGCCCAGAGGTCCCATAGTGATAATAGTGGAGGCCATTCAATGTAAGATGGACTAGGTCCACTATATTATTAAATAAGGCCCACTATGGTAGTTAAATATAATAAATGGGTAGTTAGATATAATAAATGTAAGATGACTTCTTGGAAGGTTCTATTTCTAGAAGATTCCTCCTCTAGAATGTTGTTAGGTGATGGTAGAAATATATAAATAGGTTCAAGCAATGTAATGGGATATGAAGAGAAGTATTGTACTTGTATCCGAATCTCATTAGGAGAAAGCCCCATCAAAGAGGTATGTGAACAAGAGAGGATCCCTTCCATAATAGGATCCATTGTATGGTGTTGCCCTACCTCAAGGGTTTTCTTATAATAAAAGTGTGGTTTCTTCTATATTGATCTATGGATCTATTGTGTATTCAATATTTTTGGTGATTATATTTTTATATCTATTCAGGTACTTAACAAGTGGGATAAGAGCACTTTCCTTGGCAGAGATTGTGGGCACATATTTTTTATTTTTGCAAATTTTTTATTCGGAGAAGAAAAAACGAGGGCCGCAACATTCCATAAATTTCCGTTATATTTATATGAAAAATTTGTATAAAAAATTTGTATATATGAGTTCACCTCATAAAAAAATCCAAGTTGAAAAAAAAAATCATCTGAAACAGTGTCTGGGAAGTCAAAATATTGAAGCTTTAAAATCTGCAATTTTTCAAAGTTTTTTCTGTGGACGATGGCACGATTTTTTATTTTTTTTATAGCATATGGAGGCCGAATTTGCCCAAAAAATTAATAGATCTGAGTTCCTCTCACAATTTCACCCAATTTCAAAAAACAAATCAGCCAAAACAGAGTCTGGGAAGTGAAGTTATGAGCATTTTAAATTCAACATTGTTTTAGGGTTTTTCCAGAAAAAACCGTGATTTTCTGCCATAACTTATTGTTATATTTTTTTGGTTTTTTCATGATGGTTGTGGGATTGAAGAGTTCATAAGGTGCTTAGATGAATATTTCCTCTCAAACCCTCAAATAAATTCTACAAATTACTTAAGCATTCAAATCCCAATTGTATGACACATTGGATGCTAGATCGCATGACCTTGCAGATGGCCTCAATGATAGTTTTCGTAGTATTCAAAATTCATTGGATAACATGCAGGAGATATTTCTTATGGTGGACATTAGGTATGAATATAATCAAGAAATATATGCTTGGTATGATTTTGAGGCTGATTGTGATGATTGGTATATGGATAGTTGTCATTTCTGGGATGACAGCCACTTTCATATTTTATTTAATGACTCTAATCCACCTTCTGTAGAGAGCATCAATGTGACAAATCGAGAGCCAATGATTATCACCAGTGTCCATCCTACATATTCTATAGTGATATTATTCCTTCCAGATTTTTCTATGACCCTTTTCCACTATGTGGATGAATCTTCTTATTTGGATCCACATGACAGGTATCATTCTTTGGAGCATCATTTTGAGTTGGTTATTGGGTTCCAAAATATTCCATGGGGAGTTCACATGAGAACTTGGAAATGGGACCCCAGCTTACAATGGTGTTTGGACTACTTCAGTATGGTGTCTTTCATTTCTACATGGGACCTTGGTTCTCCAGTATTCTTCAGCATTATGGTCCACAATTATCCATGGGACCCTGGTATATGGTTGTACATCAAGCGTTGAGGACAATACTTTCATAAGGGGGATGGAATGTTAGGTAGCTAGAGAGGTAGTAGTGGGGGCCCATAGGGCCCATAGTGATAATAGTGGAGGCCATTCAATGTAAGGTGGACTAGGTCCACTATATTATTAAATAAGGCCCACTATGGTAGTTAGATATAATAAATGTAAGGGGACTTCTTAGAAGGTTCTACTTCTAGAAGATTCCTCCTCTAGAATGTTCTTAGGTGATGGTAGCACTATATAAAGATGTTCAAGAAATGTAATGGTATATGAAGAGAAGTATTTTATTTAGATATGAAGCTCATTAGGAGGAATCCCCCTCGAAGAGGCAAGTGGATAGGAGAGGATCCCTTCCATAATAGGATCCATTGTATGGTGTTGCTCTACCTCAAGATTTTTCTTATAATAAAAGTGTGGTTTCTTCTATATTGCTCTATGGATCTATTGTGTATTCAGTATTTGTGGTTATTATATTTGTAGATCTATTCAGGTAATTAATAGTTTGGCTATGATTTATGCTCTACAAAATTTTAGACATTACCTATTAGGTTCTCATTTTAAATTTTTTACTGATCATTTTACGTTAAAATATCTAGTTAACAAGCTTGCCTTGGAAGGAAAAATTTGTCAATGGTTGTTACTATTTTAGGAACATTCATTTGAGGTGATCATCAAGCCTAGAAGATGCAACGTGGGTCTTGTTCATCTGTCCATATTGGAGTCAGGGGAGAGTGGTGGAGCAATCGATGATCATCTCCTAGATGTAGACCTATTTTGAGTTGAGGTAGCACCAGGATACCTAGAATACATAGAAGCCTTCCTGAGTATAGGGGCCTACCCAAAAACATACTCTATAACTCAGAAATTCTATGTGGTGGTTCGAGCAATAGACTATCAATTGATCGCGGGGAAATTGTATAAGTTGGACCTAGACATTATCCTTAGGAGATGTGTTTTGGACCATGAAAGACAGGATATCCTCTAGGAGTGCCATAGTGGAGCTGCGGGAGGCCATGTTGGAGGAAAGGCCACTACGAAAAAATTCCTCCAAGATAAATTATGGTGGGTGTTGGCTCTCCCAACTAGCACCTTGTTATTTTATCTTGAAATGCAAAGTTATCCATAAACTTTCTCACTACCTAGTATGCTTCTTTTGTCAGATTGATAGACTCTTTGTAAATTTTTATTGGTTTGTATAAACATTGGTTGTTTCAGTTGTTTTATTTTGTATTATTATATTGTGCTTTATTCTATGACTGATAAGCATGGAATTAAGGGTTCTTATTGTAAACCCATTTTGGTGGATCTCTGTACAAATTCATTTTCCATGGATGAAATGTCATCCTCTCTTGTAATTTTTAATTTGACTCAATCAAGACATTGTTACTTTGTGAGAAACTTTCATTGAATCGCACCAAGCACATATAATCATGGTCTATAGTTAATTGTTTGAATTTCCCTAATTATAATCTCATTCAAAAAGGGATATTTAGACTATATAACTAATATGTTTAGGGTAAAGTCCTAAGTTTGAATTAACAATTTGAAATATTACTAAAACCTATTATTGTGCTTCATTCTTCATATTATGTTCCTAAAATAATTGACCATAGATTGAATGCGATATGAGAAATATGTTTGGTTTGTAAGAGTTTAATTCAAATACTAAGTAGAAGGAATTCCCTTGTAGTTCATTACTCCATCATTTATTTCAATTATCCCTCTTACCTTGGCCAATTTCTCCAAAAGACTATGATATAATTATCATCCACTTTGGGATCAGTAATTCGTGACAAATTATACGACAAACATGGGTCATTCGATTCTAAAACCTTCCATCCTCTGTCATGCAAACGATTTGGAAAATCATCAAGGATTTAAGCGGATAATCAGATCGTGTTGAGCTTTGATATTTGAGTTCTTCGATACTACTATGGGATGAGGTATGATCACCTATTATTTTGCGATTTTAATGGGTTTCTTTTGATATGACTTCATTGTTTTTATTCCCAAAAGGGTAGTTTGTTCTCCCTGTAGTTTATTCATTCTTTTAACTTATCTACAGAACCCATCACTCTTGTAGCAAGGGAAGAACCGAATGGCCCTGAGGTTTTACATACCTGTAATTGTATAACAAAGAAAGGTTTTTGTGGGACGATTTATGAGAAAACGATTATGAATTTGACAAAACCGTTAAAAACCCATCTCCAAAACAGGGTCATTTACCTTCCAATCGGGAAGTTTCTTTTGAAATAAACCGATTTCAAAGATATGCCTAGTTTTCTAAAGATCAATTTCTCCAAAAATCTGTTTTGTTTGAGGAAATCCTTTCCCCTTCTTCTCTCTGTGGATCTGAAAGACTGTAAGTTATTGGCCCTACTCTGAGGAATAAAAACCCCTCTGATAAGAATAACCAGTATCCTAAAACATATTTCAGGTCTTGGGAATTGTAACGACTGTCGTTCATGGGCACAGAGGTATTATGCCTACATTCCATACCTGCAGATGTGTCTTTCTCAGGTTATGGCACAGGAAAAGGCCCCATGTTTCAGAGTACAAGTAACCCCTTCCATATCTGGAAATGGTGTACTGTGAAGGTTTATTTGACTACATCCAAAGATACTATAAAGACTTTCCTTATCTACAGGCTCAATTAAATAAAGTAATGACTCGAACCTCAATTATGCAAAAGGAAAATGATGATCTCAGAGCTAGCATCCAATCAAATTCGCTCAGAGCCAACAAACGTTTCAAGAGATCAAGATATGTGATTATAAAAAACTCCACTAGTTTCAATGTTGTTGTAAATTTGGATTTGTCTAATGTTTCCTTTTCTTGGTAAACACTCTTCTTGTAATTCCCGATTGGATTTGTGTAAATAATAATTGAATTTGTTTTCATTTTTTTATTTATTTAGACCAGCTGCAGAATTGAAGATTCTGTAGCTTGTCTTTTAATTTTTTTGTTTGGTTGTTGTTTAATTTAGATTTCATTTTCTTTGTCTCAGGTGAACAACAGGTCAATGTGCAACGATTAATGGAATGAATCAAAAGTTGGGCATATAATGGACTTGCAAATTTTGTTTTTGAAAAATAGTGTTTTAATGATGTAACTATTTTGGATTATAAGATTTCAATAGAATGATCTTTATGGTTATTTTGTTCTAGTAAATGATTTTTAAAGTAGATCTATCTCTATCTTGCATGATATGAGGAACATACTAGGAACTTGTTTAAATATCACTGCTTGCCCAGGGAGAAGGGCAATTACTCTTGTACCATGTGATGGACTTATTTTTCTGAAACTATATGGGATACAATTTACTCTTTGGATTTCATCCTTTTGTAGACTGTGCAATGTTATCATTGTTTCTCATGTAGTTTCTATATGTAAAATTTTATTTGTATTGAGCTAGCTTTAGATTCTTGTGCATATAACCTTTCATGTTATGTTTTTCTTTACGTGGTTCATTATATTTTGGTTCTGTTGATATCTGTGATTGATCCTCTATCTATGCATTTTGAGTTTACTTCTGATATTAGGTAGTTGATAATACCATTTGTTAAGAGTTGGAGTTTCTTTCATTTTCAGTTATTGGAAATTTTAAAGTCACATGAGATAAAATCAATTTGTCTTTATGTCATCATAGATTTGTTCCAAAATATAAAAGACTCCTTTGAGTTGTTTCATGAAGTATCGTTCTTTCTTTTGTCATAGATTTATACTTGACACATGTTAAGTGAATCTTATACAAATGTAGAGAGACAAATCTACCTTAGTATTGTTGATCAACGTAAGGTTAGTTAGTTTATTACTTATTTAATTTGTTGATTTGTGAATGAATAATGTTGCATCATTTAAATGTTGAATGCTTTGTCCATTATCGTTATATCATTATAGTACAATAAAAACTTCTTGTACTATCCTTATTTTAGAGTCCTAGTTGGCTAATGGAGCCATAAAACCTGTCAGGGTAGATTATCCCAAATGGATTGGGTTAAATAGACAACCCTGTTCCGGATCTTCCCTTCTCGTTGACGGTGTGTCATAAACACCCGTTAACAAATGGTGCTAGAAGGAGGGCCAGACTGACAAGATGGCCTTATGGGAGTATTCATTTCGAATGTATTTAATTCCCCATGGCTCCCCAAATCACTGTGTTGGAACATGCTTTCAACTTCTCATTACCTGGTATTCCCAACGAGACAATCTTTCTCTTGTCCAAATTCACCTTTGATGGTGGCGGGGATGTATCTGCAAAAGACCATCTTAACACGTTTTGGTGTAAATTCATCAAGCATGATATTTATGATTTAAATTTTTTATGCAGATTGTTCGCTTTTAATTTTAAGGGTCGAATTAAACATTGGTTTGAGTCTTTTCCATCATATCACATTATTGATTGGTTTCAATTTGTAGAGGAATTTTTAGATTCTTTTGAAATCTATGGTTACAATCAATTATGTGAATAATTTCAAGCTTTACTAATCAATGAAAATTCATCTCCAGAGGTATTTTTAACAAGCATCCATCATGTTCTCTATAAGTTTCAACTTGATGACATGTCATTTGTACTAAATATCCTTTTTGATGTTTGTGCCCTTTTCATCCAACCATTTTCAATCACAAATGATGAATCAATTACAAATCCTATCACTCAATTGCGAGAATAATTTTGTTTGCAATATGAGAGGAATCCACCCAAAAATTTTGAACAAGAAAGGGAGGTAGAATCTATTGAAAAGGTTCTTACTGAAAATCAAACTAGTTTTTCCTCTGAATCATTGCATATTCAATCCTTGACCATCATGGAAGAAGATTTGATGTTGGGTCAAGGTGAATGTCCATATTATTCTAACTCTTTCTCTAATCAGTACTTAAATTTAGTTATTGAAGAACACTTAGGTGATGAAAATGATCTTAAGCATTCTAACATTCCTATGACACTGATTAGAGATGTAAATCTGCAATTTGAAGAAGAAACATTAAACCTTCATCCACAAATCATACCTTATCCACAGGAAAGATTAGATGTTTGTCATGAAAGTTTTGAATTGTCTATCATACATGAGGCAAATTTAGATGATCATATTATGTTGAAGGATTTATCACCAAAACAGAGTGAATGTTTTAAGGAAAGTGAAGAGGAATGTATTGAGAATGCCATTGTTAAATATCATAGCTCAAGAGATTATTTTTATGTGCTCATTTCTAATTCCTTTTACTCTTGATATCCCATTCTCTTCCTAGATTCTGGTGGACATGATACTTTACCCACGATATCTTACTCTTTTCCATCATGATCAAATCTTTTCTATATGCCAAGATTTGGTGAAATTAATTCCTAACATAACATTTCTGAAATCGGATTTGATCTCTTTCACTTTCATCACTCGCATGGAAAAAATATATGTTGAAAGATGATTTTACACTATTCATTTTTAAAAAAGACAATGCACTCATTCTTATGGAGATAAAATATTCTACATCGAATATTCATTCTTTGATTAGTTCAAATTTTAATGATTATGCTTTGTGTTTTGAAATGATCCATCTCATCAAAGGAAGTGTTCAAACTAGTAATCCAATTGATGTTATGAATCCTCTTATGATGTGTTCCCCATTGTCAGATCTAGTTCTTCGAAGTCTTAGTTTGCATCCTGTTTTTTATGAAAGGATCTTAGAGGGGCTTGAGGATTCATATCTAAAAAATATTCATAATAAAGATAAAGTTGTGCTTGCTTTGGTTCTACCTAAATATCTAGGATGTAAGCATGACATGATTTTTTTAGGTCTTCCATGCAAACAAATTGATGAACACTTGAAGAATTTTCAGGAGGATGGGGCACTTCGGCCTTGGCCGATGGTTATGTCAGGTCCCCATAATATTGACAAGTTTTCCAAACTTACTTACATCCTTCCATGCCATTATGACCCATATCATGATAATATTACAAAATGGCTAGAGGATTCATACTTCAACAAGTTTCAAAAGAATGTTAAGGTCATTCTTGCTTTGTTTTTAAATGAATATATAGAAGGTAAGCATGACATATTTATTTCATATATTCAAATACTACATTCTTTTATTCTAATTTTAGACTTTATATGTCTTGCAGGATTGAAGATGCTCTTGTGGATGCACTGGAAATACGATTTTACTTAGCATTTTGATCTATGTATAAGTTAGAGTAATTGTAGGAATAGATTCCTTTTGGATTTTTATTGCCTTTTAATTTTTTTTTCCTTTGAATAATGCAGTTATGAAGGAATGTGACTATGAAAAGAGAACCATCGTCTAAATGTGGTCAGGGAAGTTTAATTTCAATTCCTTTCTTTTTCCTTTTCGCAACTGTCTTGATTAAATGTTTATTTTTCAAAACTTAGCAACATCATGCAATGATTTAAGATATTGTGAAGAATTAATAAAGAGATTAGGGATTTGATATTTAATTCACATTAGTTTTACCCTAACAAACATAGCTTACCACTGCACGTAATTTCACTCATCCTAGTTAAGGAATTTTTTGTGACTTTTAATAATAAGCTTGGTCAAAATGATGTATCATGCATCACTATCTTAAGAAAAGAACCTGCCTATATGCAAAACTAAGAAATTTGTAGTTATTCCTTTTGATCCTCATTCTCTATGAGAGGTTGGCCTAGTTTTGTGTTTGGTCAAATTATGTTTTTTGAAGTTTGATTTTTCTATTTAGATTTTGTTTTATGTACTTCTGATTTTGAATCCCATTAATAAAATTTGATTTGGTTTGTTGTGTATTTTTTTGTTTTCTTTGATTTCTTTGAATGATTTTTCTTCTTGTCTTCCTTTTTGAATCAATATATTTATGATCGAAGAGCGATTGTTGATGGAATCATTCATTTTAAGAATTGTGTTTTTTTTTTTTAAATAAGCAATTTGAAACAGTTCAAACAGTTTCTGATGTTAACATTCAACTCAGATAATTGATGTATAAGTGAGTTGAGTACTATGAAATCCTAAACAGTCTTTGTCAGAGTATTACCCTTGAAACATGTCGATATTTTCTGGCCCTCGACCAAGTTTTGAGAGAACATTGGTCATGTTTGTCCATTTTTGGGACTTCGATAGGTTGGTCGAAGATGGACCACCCAAGTGAAGCGAAGTTCACAGGTTCTCACTTGTTTCACAGGATTTTTGGGATTTTAGGGTTTATATAACAGGTATGGGATGTCGGCCCATGGTTTTACCCATGTTTATGCCTTTTTGTAATGTATAAATAAGTATATAGGACTTAGAGTGAAGTCTATCAAAGGCGGTCCTAGTTGGCTTCGTGCAAGAATATGTAAAGTTCTAGCTCAGTTCAAGTGATTGTAAGAGGCTTTGTGCTAATAAGGAGTTGGCAATGTGACTTGGCCTAATTCTGGGAAGGAGGATTTGGATGGCTGCACGCAGATCTCCTGTCCTCTATGGAATTGGGATCTGTGGCCCTATGCACAGTAGTAGATAGCTATAAAATATTGAAGAAGATTAATAAAGAGGAAGAAGAGTTGGTGGACGTAGCCCCACACTAGGGTGAACCACGTATATCCTGTTTTGATGTTCTTTTTGCAACAATTTTTATGTTGTTTATGTATTTATTATCTTAGTGCACTAATCTTGATGTATGATAGATAGATCTATGGATGCTTAGTGCTCATGTATGATGAATGATAGATCTGATTTGATGCTATGTGATAAATGGTTGGATGTGCTTAATATTGATTGTTACTGTTGTAGGAAAATCTCCCTACGGACAGGTGGATTACCTCAAAGAGCTTGACCTTAACTCTAAGACAAAAAATGCTTAACGTGGACACTGACTTCCTTTCAAATCTATCTAAACTAACACATGAGAAGGAAGGATAACAGAAGTACCTCTTTATCAACGTTTGTCCCTGCACGCTCTGAGTTGCACTCCAATCCTTTGCTCCTCGCTAAGTTCTGTAGAAAAACAAGATACGACCACTTCCTACTCTATCGATATTATCTTGAAAATAGATCTATATATCAATGATAATTTCATGTAACATCAGACACAAACTAGAAAGAAACATGCCAAGCGTGTCATATTAATGAGAATAACAACAACAATACTTACAATTGTAGATGCGAATGCGACAACTTCGTCAAGTCCCCTTCGTCTAACCCTTTCTCGAAATATCCACAACCTGGGTAACAACAATTTCACTGATCACTCTCCTTTGACTGACTATGTGTTTCCTATGAGATCATAGGTTTCATACTAGCAATTCTTCCCCCTTTTCACCATCATAGAGATTGTTTATATAGGTTAAGAGGAGCTTAACCTCTTGAGTTATCTTTAGAACAAGTTGAGGAACCTCCTCCTTAGATCAGGGATCTCTTGATGAAACCAAGAATTCGAATGCAACTACCTTCTAATCTTGAAAGATCCTCCCCTTATTCTCCTCAATGGGCCAACTACTGCCTCAGATTAGGCAGCGCTCCTGCAAAAAGGGCATTAGAGCATTGTAGCTCTCCCTAGGAATCTTGAGGGAAGCACCAGTGCTCCAAAGGTGGATAGCGCTCCTTCAGAGGGGGAAGGGGAGCGTTATAATGCTCCCTGAAGTCTTATAGGGGAGCTCTAGCACTCGCTAGACTGATACAAGGGAGCGCTCACCTCCATAACCTTTGATTGAAATCTCTTCTTAGGTGTCAAGAGTTATTTGACTCCAGTTAATCAATTCCTCTTCTCCAGATCAAGTATATGAGGTGTTTTAAGTGTCTCTTTAGTTTCGTCGGCATGGAAGTATGCTCAAAAATCATTGGCAACACTTGTGAACAACTTGAGACACTTGGGAAAGTTGTAAGGAATATGGGACACTTACGACAATTGAGAGGAACATGCGACACTTATCCAGTTGAGTAATTTTGACGTGTAACAGAATGCCCCCCAAAGTATGAAGTTAGAAGATGCGAAATGATAACTGAAATGCTTTGTAGATGTTCAAGCAAGGGTATAGACTCAGAGAACCTGAAGGAAGCTGCACACAAACATCCAACAAATATCATGACATATTTCTAAACCCAAGGTAGGCATACCTATGCTTGGGTGATCAAGACTTGCGAGATATGGTCGCCATAAAAATACACTGCGGATCCATAATTGTATTGATAAAAATGTATAGTCACTGAATATACAATGTGGATCTATACTCTGATGACTCGAATTGATCGTAGCCACGAAGAATACACAGTGGATCTACGAGATGACAAGACATAGCCACGACCAATACAAAGTGGATCTATGTAACAATGTATGTGTTGTTTGTCCAATAGAAAATCCTTCACAACCTGGACGAAGCATATATTAAAGTGATTACTCAACCCAGGGTCTTTTTACCGATCCCAACGTGGTATGATTCTAACCATGTGAATAGATGTCTTGACATCGAACATGGTAGAATCCACTTGATTACCGGTCAATAGTGTGAACCGTTAACAAGTGCGAGGGAGGTCACCATTAATATCGATGATTCCCAAGGTACCCTAGTACATTCCAGCGAATGTGAATAGATGAGCTAAGGTTGAACATCCATGGAATCATCCGATCAGAGGTTAATGATGTAAACCTACTGTCAAATGTGAGGAGGCCTTCCATTGAGGCATGTAGGTTCCAAAGTACTAACTGGTTTCTAAGTCTAATTCCTGGATAATGTGTTGAAGTCGACAGGAATAGACTCGTTGAGGGAGGGCCTTGATGTATCCCCCATCAATGACACGAAATGAATATATAGAGATGTGATTGGTAGATCAAAAGAACATGGACTGACATGGGTTTTGAGGCAAGATATTTGGGATGGCTGACTCTAGAGGCGGATACTTCCCTTGAACACTGAGGCACAACAGTAAAAACATGACATGGACCAAAACTTGATGATGCAGTGGATACTATGACTTGCGTCGGGTGACCCAAAGGAGTGAAAGGAACTCAAAGGACTGGTTCAGTGCAGAGGTTCAGCGGATTATGATGCGTGCATATGAAAAAGTGTCGTGTTCAAGGGCGACTCTAAGAAGTGTTGGATGATGTTCTCAAGAGACTGCTTGGCTTGCTCCTTTCAATTTTTCCCCCATCTAGATAGATGCGTACCTCTTTTTGATTTAATGAGCTCGAGGAGGATAACACATGCTCTATATAACTCACCTTCGGTAAGTTCCTCTTCCTTTGTTTAAAAAACCAGAAGAAGTAAGGGTTCGGTCCCATATGGGCCTGTCGATGTGTTCTTTAATGAGTCCAAGGACAGAAAACTTGAAGGTTTTTCGGGATTATAGAATTTGGAAAAACACTTAAAAGA
>SNQJ01S0029224.1:100812-112473 GCA_010110895.2 Picea sitchensis
GAATCCAAAGGCTAAATGTCTTCAATAAAACTGAGTTATATAATCCATTGAAGTATGAAAAATGATCAAAGGACATTGCCGATCATGTAAAGATCAATAAAAAGATAGGTGCAATATGCATAATGATACAGAAGATATTGGCAGTTGAGAAAATGGTCGAAATGTGACCTCGAAAGGAGAAATCTTCATGCTTACATTCGTGAAGACTTAGCGAAGGTAGGCGTGCGGAAAGGCGCAAAGAATAAAATCATCGTTTATTTGAAAATTGCGATGAAAAATCAATGTTTGTGAAACATTGGTGTGGGCAGCTTACGAGACAATGAAAAATGTTTATTTGCTGCCAACAGGTTGAAGAGGAATAGAGTTGCGGTACGACCATCATTCAGGAAGGTAGGCATAGCCTCAGTCCATTTTGTGAAGTATTTGACGGAGACGATGATGTAACCGTGCCCCCCCAGTTGAGGTAGGCTTACACTGCATGAAATTAATGCCCCATTTGGAAAAGGGGTCGATGGCGATAATAGGGTGTAGCGTAGTAGGGTGGGTGCGTGCCTTCTTGTTAAAGATTTGGCATGGTGGGAATTTTTTGACAGCCTCGATACAATCTTTGAAAATCGAGGGCCAAAAGTAGTCGGCACGTAGGATTTTTTGGGCTATGGCCATCCCGAAGAGGTGACCGCCATAGGCGCCAAGGTGACAATCGTTCAAAATGCGTTCAAACTCCTCGTGAATCAGACATCGCTGAAGGATGGTGTCAATACCCCGGAGATACAAGGTGTCGTCGATGATGAGATAATGACGAGAGTGGTGACGAATGCATCGATGCTCTTCATGAGAAATGTTGGGCTGAAAACATTGAGTTTGAAGGTAGAGGAGAATGTCTCCGTACCAAGGATCAGAGGTGCTAATGAGGAAGAGAGATTCATCAGGGAGAGAATCTCTAGGTTCAATGTTTTCATCGACACGAGGGAGAGCACAGATGAGCTCGGCAAACACCAGGGATTTTTTGGCCTTGGCCTTCATAAACTCAAGATCGAATTCTTGAAGAATAACGATCCATTTTGAATATTTTCCCCCAAGTACTTGACGTGTCAAGACGTGGTACATAGGGTTGGAGTCTGTGATTACCGTGGTGGTGCGTAATAAGATGTAGTGGCGGAACCTCTGGACAGCAATGACGGCTGCCAGAGCCAGTTTCTCGACATGCGAATATATGAGTTCGGGTCCGGATAGACTCTTGCTCAGATAATAAATCACATGTTCCTCGCCGTTAGGGTCCTCCTGAACTAACACCATTGCAATAGTGGAAGTGGAGGCGGCCAAGTAAAGGATATAGTCCTTTGTATATTTAGGGGGATGTAACAAAGGTGCGTGGTTCAAAGCGTGCTTGAGAGCATCGAATGACCATTGGGCAGTGTCATCCCATATGAAAGGGATGTTCTTTTGCAGTAACCGCATAAACCCTTTAGTGATCTCAGCATAGTTGCAGATGAAATGGCGAAGAAAGTTTGCTTTGCCTTGCAAACTTTGGAGTTGGGTTAAATTGGTAGGTGGGGGTAAGGCTAGGATGGCCTTAATCTTTAAGGGATCCACCCTGATCCCGTCTTTGGAGACAATGAAATCAAGGAGTCGACCGGATTCGACAGCAAAAATGCATTTGTGAGGGTTCAGACGAATACGGTAGAACCTACATCGAAGAAAAATCGCCCTTAAGTGGTCAATGTGATCGAATCAATTTAGCGAATGGGTGGGTAAATCGTCGAGGTATGGTTCTGCTATATGTTTGATGTCGTGGAAAGCGTACGACATGGCCCACTGGAAAGTGGCACCAGCGTTGTTAAGGCCAAAAGGTAGCTTTTGGTAGGCAAAAGTACCCCAAGGCCAGATGAAGGTTGTCTTATGTTGATCAGTAGGTAAGATTTCAATATGGTTATATCCAGAAAAGCCATCCATGAAAGAGAAGATTACGCTCCCTGCACAATTATCAATGATTTGATCGATGAAGGACGTAGGGTAGTTGTCCTTGGGACAAGCTTTGTTGAGATATCGATAGTCAACGCAAACACGGATGGTCCCTTGTTTCTTGGCAACCGAAACAAGGTTGGAGACCCATTCTGTCAAAGGGACGGGATAAATAAAGCCAGATTTTAGAATTTTTTCAACTTCTGCCTTTATAGCTGTGATTTTCTTGGGCTAAACCGGGCGAATTTTTTGTCGAACGGGTTTCGTGTCAAGGTAAGTTTTGATTTCATGCATGAAAATTGAAGGGTCGATCCCTGGAATTTCCTCGTAGCTCCATGCGAAGATATCGCGGAATTATTTAAACAAAGCGGTGTAAGAAACCACTTCGTCGGGTGTGCAATTGGCACCAAGGTTGATGTTTTCCATGACACCTTCTTTGATTGAAATGTCAATCATGATCATAGTGGATATGTTACCCATGTTCCCCTCAGAGAGAGTATCTTGTGTGAGGATAGAAGATTGCAGAGCATTGGTAACATCGGGAGGGGAGACATAGTGTATGTCTCGGTGAATTTCCTCCAACGGCGGAAGAAAAGAGGATCGATGGTGGTTATCATCCCAAGGAAGATCGTCGATGCTGAGCATTTCCATAATCGATTCGTCAGAAGTAAAAATGTGGGAAATGTAATCGACAACAGATGATAGGGAATCCAACCATGAGGGCATTTAGTAGGCATCGGGTGCCAACGAATGTGAATTGTTGGAAGAGGGAGAGGCAAATTGAATAGATACGTATGCGGCCTCGGCTGGGCTAAGTGGCATGGTGTCACTGAGCACATCAAATTCCAAAGGACTAGGTACAATCCATGGATCAGATGATTCCAAGGATTGATAAGGCATAGTCAAGACCATATTGACGATGACAATATGATGTGTGGTAGGTGGAAGTGGTGTAGGGAACATACCCATAAGGATAGAATCTTTCAATAAGCCAACACCAACGCTTTCATACGTAACTAGGTGGTATCCCAAAAAGGGAATGTTGTTGGTGGCAGGGATGCGAGCGTCGGGTGTACAAAAATCAAGTTGATCGATGGTAACAATTTTTCCTTGATGGGGGAATTGTATACATTGAAACACATACGAGGCGACGATAGTCATAGCGTAGAACCAACTTCTTTCGAGTAATAGGTTGTAATCGAGGGGAGCATCGACCACCTCGACGTCAATGGTAACAGTTTTTCCGCCCAACTGAATGACTAAGGATTGTAATAATCCATGAGGATGAAAACCTCGTCCATCAAAAGAACATAAAATCGTAGGGGATTTGTTAAGGGCAGGTGATTTCAAGCCTTTCCAATAGGCTAGGGACATGACACAGGTAGAGGCTCCCTCATCCAAGATAGTTCAGTGGATTTGTTGATTGTGAACAACAACATCGATTTGGAAAGCTAGCTGGTGGGAGAGTCGTGGTTGATGGTCATCCAGATTAAACGTGAGGTTGTTTGATGACTCATGATCAAAAGCATCGATAGAGGCTAAGAGCGTTCTACGTTGGCTGGGACAATGTTGTAGAACTTCCAAGGCGGACATAGCACACGGTGCTTGGGCCAAATCTTCTACAATATTGTAATTTTGGGCAGCCCGTGAATTAGGATTGAAAGTAGATTTACAGATGGTGCTCTTAGGAGGGCATAAGATAGAGTCAAAAGAAGGTTTTTCGATCTAGAGTGGCTTGGATGGAGGGATAACAGATGGAGGATTCGCAGAGGATGGTAATGGGTCCAGTGGAGAACCGTTAGAGATCTTCGGCTTATCAGGTTTAACTGGCGTGTCATATGTCGCAGAGAAAGTGGTTAGATTAACCCCATTGAACATGTAAATGTGGGAACTTGTTGAGGCCTCATCATGGGGTTGGTTGGAACTTCCCCCCAGCGTGGGGGTTTGAGCAACCAAAGATTCCTGCTGTGGAAAAGGTTGAGTAAGCACAGAGGGTTGTGAATTTCCCTTGAAAAGTTTGGCCACTTCATCACGATGTGGGTAGTCTCGAGTGTGGTGATTGTCTCCACAAATGAGACATGGGAATTTTTGTTTTCATTGTCGTTGTTTTCTGGCAGCAGGGGTTTTCGGTTGTTCGTTGTTATTATTTTTCTTTGGTTTATTTCTTGCTTTCTTCTTGCCCCCAAGTTGTTGTGAAGGGGTTGATTAGACCTCATTCACCTCAGAGACCTGAGTTTGAGGGGGGGTAGAAGAGGGTGCAGTCAGACTGGGAGAAGCCGTTGAAGCGGGTTGCTGAATCGTTCCAGTAGACTAGGTAGTAGATTGGGTTTTGACAGAGCCAATAACTCCATCCACGTGGGAAGCAGACGATGGTTTGGATGGATCTTTAGTGGCACAGGTAGCGTTTGGGATCAACTCGTACAGAGTATCGGATTGTGAATAGACTAAGTCTAAGTACTGAGCTCGGGCGATGGATTCTTCCTCGGTGACTACACCACCCATGGAAACATCACGAGCGATCTGGGGTAATAATGATTTAGTGAACCATTCCACTAACAATTGGTTAGGGATGAACACTTTGATTAGCCTTCGTCATCGTCCCCATTCATGAATATGATCAGAGATATGTATGGAAGTTTTCTGGCGAAGGGAGGTTAATAGTTCAGTACCCGTCTCATATCGAATGGGTAGTTGGAAGTGTGTGAGGAAGGACATGGCGAGGGAGTTGAAATCGTGAAAAGATGCACGTGGTAGTTCAATATACCATTTCACTGCGGAACCCATAAGTGTTTTTTGGAAAAGACACAAATGAATAGAATCGTCCATGAGGGAGTTGGATGAACACCACAAATGGAAAGTCATCACATGGTTGTTTGGGTCTTCTCTGGACTTTCCGTCAAATTTTGGGATATCATAAGGAAGTTTAGCTGGGATAGCTGGCCAAACCGGAGAATGATAAATAGGGTCATTCGTTAATCGAGACAAGTCTGGAAGATCCAGAGTAGCTAGAAAAGGTAGTTGTCGATTAACCTGTGTGTAATGTTGGTGTGGTAGGAAAATCTCCCTGCAGACAAGTGGATTACCTCAAAGAGCTTGACCTTAACTCTAAGACAAAAAATGCTTAACGTGGACACTAACTTCCTTTCAAATCTATCTAAACTAACACATGAGAAGGAAGAATAACAGAAGTACCTCTTTATTGACGTTTGTCCCTACACGCTCCGAGTTGTGCTCCAATCCTTTGCTCCTCACTAAGTTCTGTAGACAAACAAGATATGACCACTTCGTACTCTATTCATATTAGCTTGAAAACAGATCTATCTATCAATAATAAGTTCATGTAACATCAGACACAAAATAGAAAGAAACAGGCCAAGCGTGTCATATTAATGAGAATAACGACAACAGTACTTACAATCGTAGATGCGAATGCGAAAACTTCGTCAAGTCCCCTTCATCTAACCCTTGCTCGAAAGATCCACAACCTGGGTAACAACAACTTCACTGATCACTCTCCTTTGACTGACTGTGTGTTTCCTATGAGATCATAGGTTTCATACTAGCAATTCTTCCCCCTTTTCACCATCATAGAGCTTGTTTATATAGGTTAAGAGGAGCTTAACCTCTTGAGTTATCTTTAGAAAAAGTTGAGGAACATCCTCCTTAGATCAGGGATATCCTGATGAAACCAAGAATTTGAATGCAATTGCCTTCTAATCTTGAAAGATCCTCCCCTTATTCTCCTCAACGGGCCAACTACTGCCTCAGATTAGGCAGCGCTCCTGCAAAAAGGGCATCAGAGTGTTGTAGCGCTCCCTAGGAATCTTGAGGGAAGCGTCAGCGCTCCAAAGGTGGATAACGCTCCTTCAGAGGGGGCAGGGGAGAGTTATAACGCTCCCTGAAGCCTTATAGGGGAGCTCCAATGCTCCCTAGACTGATATAGGGGAGCGCTCACCTCCAGAACCTTTGATTGAAAGATCTTCTCAGGTGTCAAGAGTTCTTTGACTCCAGTTAATCAATTCCTCTTCTCCAGATCAAGTATATGAGGTGTTTTAAGTGTCTCTTTAGTGTCGTCGGCATGGCAGTATGTTCGAACATCATTGGCGACACTTGTGAACAACTGGTGACACTTGCGAAAGTTGTAAGGAAGATGCGACACTTACGACAATTGAGAGGAACATGCGACACTTATCCAGTTGAGTAATTTTCACATGTAACAGTTACTGTGCTGGTCTGTAATAATGGTTAACCTGCGATGTGAATAAGGTTTATGAACTAATGCATGTTATTGGCTAAGCGCTCTGTTAAGTGTTGTAATGACAAATCTATATCCCAAATTGATTGTAGACACCTAAGTCTTATAACCCCCCTGCCTCTACCTCGGGTAAGACTTCATCTACTTCGTATGTGTTGCCAAAAGGGTCGGTAGTTAGGGTTTTGTTGGTGCACTTTTGAAGTGTTGAACCCTGGGTCTGCCCCTGTGCCAATAAATGGTTCCATTGTCGGGACCTGAAACTGTGATTGCTAGGAACTAAAGAAAAGAGAAATCTTTGTGCGTAGATCTGTTGCTGCAGTGGGCAATATTCTACTTGACTTGTGAACCTCTGTGCTAAGAAAGAAATCAGATCTAAAGAAAAGAGGTAAGATCTTAAAGCTTTGTGCTCTAATAAAGGTAATATAAGTGGAATTTGTTTTTTCAAAAGTATGAATCTAGGTATGTTTGATAGATTTTGTCCTAGTCTGAAAACTAGGGAACAACTAGAGGAAAGAGTCGATCTGAATATATTTGATAGAAATAGTGAAGGATATGTTATTCCTATGCATAGAAATAATTTTTGGACTAACAAGTGGATGCAAGAATCTAGAAATAATTTTTGCAGATTGCAGGCCCATCACTGTCATCCCAGTGCGCAGTACAGGAAAGGTTGGGGATCGTTTAAAAGAAAGAGAGGATTGAAATTGTGTTATAATTGCAGAAGATCGGGACATCTTGCTAAGGAATGCCCCGATATAGGTCCTATTTGTATTTTTTGTAAAGCTATTGGTCATGAGGTTGAGGATTGCCCAAGAATGATTTCTAAAGTTGAAAAGATGAACCCAAGACAAGAAAACTATAAATAAGGTCAAAAGGATAAGGACATGTTAGAAAACTAGAAAGAATAAGAGATTATGTTATTACAGTTAAAAGAAGAAATGGATGATCATAGAGACTTCAATTTACCAAATATATTGGAAGAAAAGAAGTGCATATAAACAAGAACAAGAGACTTTGACATAGACTGTGTCTTGGACGAGGAAACACAAGTGAATATCATGCCAGAAAGCACTTAGGAAATTTTGGAAAAACCTACTATGGTTCCTTCATTGGGAAGGATAGGATTGTTTAAAGGAAATATGATAACCCTATGTGGAAGAGTTACTAATGTGCCTATGATTTCCCATGAAACATCAACTGAAGAAGAATTTGAAGTCATTAAGTTTTTTGAGAACAACGCTCCTTTTGCACTTTTGTTAGGAAAGACTTGGATTGAGAAGGACCAGATCAAAAGGAAAGTAGAGGAGGAAGCTACAAAATAGAAAAATAAAGAATTAAAGGACTTCATAGCCAGAAAAATAACGTGACTAATAGAAGAAAAAGAGGACAAGTCGAAGCAACAGAGGGCTAGAGAATTAGCTATTGAATTTGAAAGAACACAAGAAGGCTTGAAGCACCTATCCATGTAGGAAAGAAGTGCATTCACCCCAGAAATAATAAGAGAAGAGGTATTAAATTTGAACCCTTTGGAAGACCCTCAATAGTGTGAAGTTACTATACTAAGAGAAGATAAGAATAAGAATGGAAAGAGGAATCCAGAGACTCAAATCACAAAAAAGAAGGCAAGAAAGCTCAGTAAGAAGAAAGAAAAATTAGAAAAATTGCAGGAATTTACAGAGAAGACTTCGCAAAAGGTAGGCTTGCAGAAAATGAACCTCGACAGAATAGAAGAACCACTCAAAATGGGAATTCACCAAGGCGAAGCTATATGACCGTTGGAGGCATCCCGACCATTAGAATGACGCTCTAGAATGGATATAAACACAGTTATTGACAGAAAGATCACCATTGGACCATTGAGACTACACCATAATGGATTGATTCATATTGATTGACACATTCATACCCATTGGAGGAATACATTACAACGTTACTTATTTAACCCGTCAGATGTCGCGTTGGGACCACTTTTTTCAAGTTATCCATTCGAGCTGTGCAGTGCCTACTATGCCATCTTCAGTAGAAAGTGTAGAATCAAGGGATGAGCCCACCAAATTGTGAAGGTTAGAAGATGTGACAGAGGCTTGACTTCATTGAGCCCAAGAAGAAAATGAACAGGCTACAGAAGCCATAAAGCAATAAAAGGAAGAGGCCTTAGAGAAAATTCGAGTTGCACAACAAGATAAAGATGAAATTAGGGAAATATTCGAGGAGGACAACAAGAAGATGCAGGAAGAAAAATACCAACTTCTTGTAGAGAAGACTGTGGTCAAAGAGGCAAAGACTAGAGAAATTCACTCTGTGTTGGGATTGGAACAGAAGGAACCAAAGTAAACTGAGATGCAAGTGGGGAAGATCGCCGAAGCCATTCAACGACTTCAAGAAAGAGTAATGGAGCTAGAAATCCAAGCAATACCAAGCACTCCGCAAGAAGTGAACGATCAGAGGGAAGAAGCTGTTAGGAATGCAGTAGAATGAATCAGGGCATTGACCTTAGAGTGTAAACAATTAAGTGATCGAAGTGCATAGACCTATGAGCAACTTGCATAAGATCTAGAGCTAAGGAAATTGGAAGTATAGATCCAGGAGGTGAAGCAACAGGCATCCACTGTGCAAGAATAGATCACGATGCTTACTGTAGTTGAGAAGATGAAGAGGTTGTTGGACAACTAAGAGGGGGGGGTAAATCAATTTTCCCCGTGCTTAAACAATTATGCTTCTTTTAAACTCTTTGTTGAGGCACTAAATGATGATCACAATAAAGCAGGGAAGTAAACAATGGCAGATTAAACATCAATCACACATATATGAGAAACACAGAGACAAATATTTCCCGAGGAAACCCATACAGGGTAAAAACCTCTTTTTATTTATATGATAAGTAATGGTTACAATCTTTACAGCATCATACATATGAGAACCAACTCATAATGAGGCTACAACCTCAGTTTTTCAAGTTGCAACTTGCTGAGAGCACCAACTCTCTGTTTTCTCTAGCACCCACTAGAAGGAAGCACCGAATCCCTGGTTTCTCTAGCACCAACTAGAAGGAAGCAACAACTCCCTGAGTGTTTCCAGCACCAACTGGATGGAAGCACCAACTTCCAATCATACAGGCACCAACCTGTATAACAGAGAACAAGAGTTCTCCCTTGCACCACCTTGCCACCCTGGTTTCTCCGGCTGCAATCAGATGGAAGCTACAACTCCCTATGTTCAAGCACCCACTTGAACCTCTGAGGACAACAACCCTCTTGAGAACCTCCCAACCACCCTGAAATATAAAACTTTGCTACAAAAATTTATTACAGTGATATGGTGTTCAATGATGGCTTACCAGTCTTATGTCTGTTCTGCTGCATTTCGTTGCTTTGTCTGCCTCATTTCCTTTCTGCTCACATCACTTGCGTTGTCTGGTCTTCTACTTTTTATGCTCTGTGCGCCATCTCCATTCTCTGCACAATTCCTCTTCTATGTTATTCAGTTTCTGCACTCTGATCCTTCTTCACACCTGAATCACCTTTACCAACAACAATCACAACAACAACAACAACCCCATCTCTTCTCTGTATCGTGTATTTATAGCTTCTGTGCACCTTGTGCATGCAGTGTTCGAAATGCCTCTGCATGCTGACTCTGCACCGTTATCCTCCACCTCTCGAGTGCTTTGTTTGATTATCATCGTGACTCTTCAGCTTCTCTGGCAGTTTTCCCACGCGTTCATCATCACTGGATGTTATGTTGAGATTCCTCAGCCTCTCTGGCAGTTGAGACTCTTCGTTTTCTCTGTGACAGTCGGGCTCACCTTCTCTGTTTTAGTTACAGGCTTCCACGCTCATCCATCTGTCAATCCCTTCTAAGAATAGTCTTTCTTCACTTGGACGAAGCTTGGATCTCTTCATCTCCTCTAGTGATCACACAGGGGTCTCTTCGAATTCTCTAGCGGACGCCATCAATGGTTTCTGGTAGTTTCAGTGTGTCGCGCATCAGTAGCCCTTCGATCAACACTTGATCTGATGGTTCAGATTACATCGCGATTTCCCCTATCGCAATATCGACATTCTTGTTGCATTGTGTTCTTTTCCTTTTTAATTCACGATCCCCGAAACTCCGATATGGAGCTTATCTAGACTGACTCCTTCTCTTCCCATGACCAAGGGTTGTGACCACAGCCTTATGAATAAGGAGCTTTCGCGATTTCGCATATCGCAAATTCTGCTTTGTTTCTTTTGTCTCTCCATATTGCGATTCACGAATCTCCGACACGCAGTTGAACCAACGGTCCAGATATGAACTTGATTTAACGGCTGTGATTGAATCGCCATATCACATATCACGAAATCGGAATTCCTGATGTCAAGTGTTTTGGTCACTTCAAAGTTCCGATCCCTGATGCCTCTCCATTGACCGGAATCAACGGTTCATATTCAACCTTAATCTAATGGCTCAGATTACATTGCGATTTCACATATCGTAAAATCGGCACTCCTGATGTCAAGTGACTTTGTCAGTTCAAAGTTCTGATCCCCGATGCCTCTCCATTGACTAGAATTAATGGTTCAGATTCAAACTTAATCTGACGGCTCAGATTACATCGCAATTTCACATATCGCGAAATCGACATTCCTGATGTCAAGTGACTTTGTCATTTCAAAGTACCGATCCCCGATACTCCATGAATAAAATCAATGGTCCAGATCTCATTCTCGATTCAATGGTTGCGATTGCATCGTGATATCGCATATCGCGAAATCGGCATTCTTGTTGTCAATGTTCTTTGACAACTTCAACTAGCGATCCTCAAAACCCCGACAGGGAGTCGGATCAACAGTCCACATAACCCCTTGGGATGGATGGTCCTCCTGCTTTCGAGATTTTGTGAGCCCATTTTCTCCTTGCACTTTAAACACCATGCAAGTTTTCCCCGATCCAACGGTGGTCGGATCCTTCGCTCGGATCTGACGGCTAAGATCTATCCTCCTCTTCAGTGCACGCTCTTCTTGTTTTTATTCATATCTGATGGCCCTCATTCTATCAGGAATTTTGGATGGGATCCAACGATCAACAACGCTTCTCCTCCAGGCTTACACATCCTTCTCACTTGGAAGAATTTCAACTCTTCGCTAATTTGTCCTGAGCCTACATTGTTCCTGTTTGTCCATCGATGCACATTCTAATTCTGCCATCTTCACTATTGTACTTGCCATCAATGACAAGCATACACTACCTGTTAAGTATTTTCCAACAATCTCCCCCTTTGGCATTAATGGCAACTAAGGCACCCGAATTATTTTCTCCCCTTTTGACATCAATGTCAAAGAAGAGACATGCTCCCCCTGAGCTATTGCAGTAATTTTAGGAGGCATTAGATAATCAAACAATACAAATCTCCCCCTAACAAGATGGACTCTTTTAGGTGTGAAACGAAATGACACCCAACTTCT
>SNQJ01S0029224.1:124468-135155 GCA_010110895.2 Picea sitchensis
GTGACAAAATCAAGAAATGATAAAGTAAGGTGACAAAATCAAGAAGGAATATTTAAATGATAAAGTATTGGAGAACTTTCTATTTATGGAAAGTGGTTAACCCTAAAATAAGGAAAATAGGTTAAGTAACCTAGAAATGGGCTAAGTGACCTAAAAATGGGTTAAGTGACCTAGAGTATGAAAGTATAAATAAGATAGATATGGCCTCTAGCATATAATCCTTTGTGTGGATCAATGGAGAGCTTCTTGTGAATATCTTTTGGAGTATTGATGGAAGATAATCTTATTGGTGTGGATCTCTTGAGCATGATTGAAGATATATTATGAGGAAGAGAGCGAGAGGAGGATCTCATGGAGGCATCAAATTTTCGACAATGTTGGAGATCTTGACAGAAAAATTATCGGATTCATAGAAAACCCTATTTTCTGATGCATACGTGGGATGTTTGTGTATAGGGTGCATATACATTGAAGGTATACGTAGGCTGGTTGTGTATAGGGTGAGTATGTATGCCGGATGACTATGTACAGGGAGCATATAGTGGATAAAATCATGGAGATTTTTGTTTGAGCTGGTGCCAAGCTCTTGGATGATGAGGTAGGTTCCAGATCTACATTCTATGGGCTCAGATCTATCACTGAGACACTGGTATGGTTACATTATTGTCTTGATGGATACTATTGTTTGATGTGTTGTGAATGCTTAGGGAATTCTTGGTATGGATTATATGATATGGTTTATTTTGGATGATTTCATTGATGGAGTGATCAGTGCTCTTGTGATTCAGTGGTGACATGATTGCTATGGTATACTAGTTGTTTATACATGATTGAGATAGCATTCATATTGATTTGTTGTGGAGCATGAGCAAGCTATTGGAGATCTTGGATGTGTTGTGACTAGCTGGTGGTCAGATTGGATAGTCATAGATAGAAGAGAATGATATATTGATTGCAAAGAATCTGAGTTGATCTTGAAGGACAAACCCTAACAGCTCAAAAGATATACGCAAGTTGTTGTATACACTGACCGCATGCATACATGGGCTGTAGTGATCCAGGGCATGTGCACACGCTGACTGCACTACTGACAGGTCACATACCTGTTGAAAGATTGATATATGTTGAGGATTGTTGCCTCATCTTAGTTGGTGTTGAGGGTGTAATATGAGTCTTTCATTATAGAGATGGTGCTCTTGTAGAGTTGTACTCTATTCAGTTGTTGTTGATAAACCCTCGAATTGTTGTGCATAATAAAAAGAAAAATTGTACATACATGTTGTGTTCTTTGTGTTCTTTGTGTTCCTTGTAGTGATGACTTGATGATGATATATTGTTGGTATATGTTCTCATATAACTGGTTATAAATGACAGCAATGGGTAATGAATAAATGTTGAATGTTAACTAAGGAGTTTTTGTAAAGAGGGAAGATTTTAGGAGAAAGAGCACCACAATCATTCACCCCCCCCTCTAAGTGTGGTAGGTGTGTCCAACACGAAACATGTTCATTTACCTTCCACGCATGAATTTTCTTCTGAAATAAACCAATTTAAGAGATATTCCTATTTTTCTAAAGATCAATTTCTCATAAAAAAAAATTGTTTGAGGAAATCCTTTCCCCCTCTTCTCTCTGTGGATCCAAACGCATGTTAGTTATTGACTCTACCCTGAGGAATAAAACCCCCTCTGATAAGAATAACCAGTATCCTAAAACATATTTCAGGTACTAGGAATTGTAATGGCTACCGATCATGGGCACAAAGGTATTATGCCAACGTTCCATACTGCATATGTGTCTTTCTCAGGTTATGGCACAGGAAAAGACCCCATGTTTCACACTACAAGTAACCCGTCCCAGATATGTAACTGGTGTACTGTGAAGGTTGATTTGACTGCATCCAAAGATATTATCAAGACTTTCCTTATCTACATGCTCAATTAAATCAAGTAATGAATTGAAACTCAGTTCTGAAAAATGAAAATGATGATCTCAGAGCTAGCATCCGATCAAATTCACTTAGAGCCAACAAATGTTTCAAGAGATCAGGAGATGTGATTATGAAAAACTCCACCAGTTTCAATGTTGTTGTAAATTCAAATTTTTCCGATGTTTCCTTTTCTTGGTAAACACTCTTCTTGGAATTCATTATTGGATTTGTGTAAATAATAACTGAATTTGTTTTTATTTTGTTTTTATTTAGACCAGCTACAAAATTGAAGATTTTGTAGCTTGTCTTTTAATTTATTTGTTTGGTTGTTGTTTAATTTAGATTTCATTTTCTTTGTCTCAGGTGAACAACGGGTCAATGTGCAATGATTAATGGAATGAGTCAAAAGTTGGGCATATAATGGACTTGTAAATTTCATTTTTGAAAAACAATGTTTTAATGATGTAACTATTTTGGATTATAAGATTTCAACATAATTATCTTTATGGTTATTTTGTTATAGTAAATTCTTTTTAAAGTAGATCTGTCTCTATCTTGCATGATATGAGGAACAAACTAGGAACTTGTTTAAATAACAATGCTTGCCCAGGGAGAAGGGAAATTCCTCTTGGACCATATGATGGACTTATTTTTCTGAAACTATATGGGATACAGTTTACTCTTTGGCTTTCGTCCTTTTGTAGAATGTGTAATGTTATCATTGTTTATCATGTAATTTTTGGATGTGAAATTTTATTTGTATTGAACTAGCATTAGACTATTGTGCATATAACCTTTCATGTTATATTTTTCTTTACATGGTTAATTATATTTTGGTTCTGTTGATATCTGTGACTGATCCTCTATCTATGCATTTTTGAGTTTACATCCAATGTTGGGTAGTTGGTAATACCATTTGCTGAGAGTTGGAGTTCTTTCATTTTTAGTTATTGGACATTTTAAAGTCACATGAGATAAAATCAATTTTTCATTCTGTCATCACAGACTTGTTTCAGAATATAAAAAACTTCTTTGAGTTGTTTCAGGAAGTATCGTTCTTTCTTTTGTCATATATTTATAATTGACAAAGGTTAAGTGGAGCTTATAAAAATGCAGAGAGACAGATCTAGCTTAGTATTGTTGATCAACATAAGGTTAGTTAGTTTACTACTTATTTAATTTGTTGATTTGCAAATGAATAATGATTGCATCATTTAAACGTTGAATGATTTGACCATTATTGTTATATCATTTACAATCTTATTCATTCATTGTTTATTAGTTTGTCAGTTATAGTACAAGAACAACTTCTTTTATTTTTCATCTTGTTTTGATCCATTAGTTGAAAACAATTATTTTCACAAGGCTTTACTTAAACCTTGTAATTGTATATATCTATTGTATATAATAGTACTATTAGTTAAGCCATTGTATTAATGTGTTGATTGATATAATTGTACATGTAGTTAATTTACATCTTTTAATTATTTTAGAATCCTAGTTGGCTAACGCAGCCATAAAACCCGTCAAGGTAGATTATCCCAAATGGCTTGGGTTAAATAGACAACCTCGGTCTAGATCTTCCCTTCTCGTTTATGGTGTGTCATAAATGCCCGTCAACAGTGGGTCACAATATTCAAGGATGCGAAGGGGTACGCTATATATTGCGATGTCTGCCATAGATTAGGTAAGCCATCAAGTTGAGACGGATTGCCTCTTTAGACAGTTTGATCTCTACAATCATTTGAGAAGTGGGTGGTTGATTTTATTGGACTAATCAAACCCACAACTAACCACTCAAAGGATAGGTACATTATCACCACAATTGATTACCTAAAAATATGGGCAGAGGCAGTCGTTGTTCAGGATAGTTCAATTGATACCGCTGCCAGGTTTATTTTTGAAAATATTATCACTCAGTTTGGATGTCCTAGGAGTTTGACTAGTGATCAGGGTAGTCATTTTATCAGTAGTAAAATAAAAAATATTACAAAAGAGTTCTTAATCAAACATCATAAAATCAACCCCTACCATCCACAAGACAATGGCATAGTAGAGGCGTTTAACAATATTCTGGAGAGAGGTTTGATGAAGGTTTGTTGCGCAAACAAGGAAGATTGGGATGATAGGGTCCCAATAGTTTTATGGGATTACAGGATTACCATGAAGAAGCTCCACAAGTATACTCCATTTCAGATGGTCTATGGGAAAGAGGGTGTGGTACCTGCAGAGTTCATTAACCCTAGTCTATACATCGCACAGGTTACCCATATGTCAGAGGATGAATAAGTTGCGTAGAGGGTTATGGAGTTGCAAGACCTTGATGAGGCTAGTTTGTTAGCAGACTTTCATCAATCAGTTGAGAAATCTAGAAAGAAGGCTTGACACGATAGACACATTAAGGAAAAAAAAATTGCAAGGAGACAAGGTCCTACTTTATGACAATCGATACTAGAAACATCCAGGCAAGTTGTGCATGCATTGGTTGGTCCCATTTATAGTTGCAGAGATCTGACACTTTGGAGTAGTTAAGCTAGCACAACTAGATGGTATACTTCGACTAGGATGGGTTAATGGTGCTCACCTGAAACCCTATATTTCTCAGGAATGAGCTAAAGGATTGTTTCTCTAGTCCAAAGGAGCATGTATGGTAGTTATAGTTGAATTTTTGCAATTTCTTTGAAATCAGTTAATAAATTTAGAGTGTGCATTGTTGTGTCGTGACATGTATTTCATTTATTTCCCATCTAAGTATTAATTTGGTGAATAAATTCTTACTCAACAGTGAAGGATAAGAATAACCATGATTCTGTTAAATATAATCATTAAATATGACAAGGACCCCATTGTGGTCAGAGGGAGAGATAATACGAATGCAATCCTAGTCCATTTCTCACATGCACCCAGTCTAGTCACAACCTTTATGATCACTACAGTAACCCGTTCAAACTTTGTTAGAACATAAATCCGCAATACACAAAGATGCCATTGGTATTCATGCCATGATTCCATACCATTCAAATGGTAAGGCCTAAAGTCAGCCACGCCCTTGTCCAACCTGTTCAGTAAATTCCAGGATCCCCCAAGAGATTTACCTTGTTAAATAGTATCATCGGATACCTTAGCTCCAAGTTGTGGCTATAGGGTTAATCATGAGTGGCCTAGGAGTAGTGGTAGAGCCATCCAATTGGCATGAGTATAATACTGCATGAACTCAACGTAAGACTTATTGTTTTCCATTTTGTAATTGAGATTTCTAAAAATGCCATAGAGACTTCAAATTCTCTTCATCGCAACCCTGAAGCCTAGTATAGTTTGTCTAAGTTTATTTGCAATCTAGATCAACGATGCTGAGAGATATAGGAATTCAAATTTCTCTCTCCAAGGAAGCATTTACAGACGAGCCGCGCGATCCCTGGGTTGAGTTCATGGGTGACCTCAAAAGGACGGTCGAGCAAGTGATGCTCCTTGACCTCGACCTGACAGACCAGGTGCTATTCCCACAAATGAACATTGATGTGTTCTAGAATGTGGCTCCAGATGAGATGGGAGGGATGCAGTTTGTATCAAAGCTGGAGTTTATCAACATTTTTAACTCCATAATCATGAATCTTCGATACTTGTTGGTCTTCGACACTACCGATGAGGTTGCACAGTGTACCAAGTTCCTCATCAGTCAGGTACATGACAAGAGCTTATGGCTCAAAAAATGGTATCCCATTCACATAGAATATATCCATCCACTCACGGGAATATCCATAAACATGGGATAAATAAGGGGGAACCCAACATGTATGAAATATTTCATACATAGAGAGGGGGGCACATAGCCAAGATTGACCCCATTTTACCAGAGATGTTCAGAACAACTTGCTATGTAATTTATATAAAGGAAATGAGGTCCCACTACAAAGGTGAGTGCATGTTGGATTCCCTCTCAGTGGTGAATTTTTGTACCAATGAAGTGATGTTCAATTGGTGTAGCTACCTGCTCGAAGAACTCCTAGTAGCATGCGAGGAAGCATAGGAGAAGGGTGAAAACTTCACCTATGGATACTTGCTTGTTGCATTCTCCATGTTAAATTGGATGCCACCCTCAGGAAGAAATTTATCACCAAAAAATAAAGGTCGACTGGAAAATATGTTCGAGCCTTGGCACTCAAGGTCAGACTCAGAGAACACAACATTCAATAATGCAACATTCTTAAAATATTACAATTGACTTCTTGACGCAACTCAAAGGTTGTGCATACCACAAGAGTTGCTCAACCTTAAAAAGAGGAATATTTCATTTTGGTTGAATCACCACCATACGTTTGTTTGGCCCAAGCATGTAAAAACTAAATATTTTCATTCACGGATGCTTCCATTTTACTTGGATGAGGAGGCATTTTACAAGGAAGTAATGTCATGGCCAGGAGTGAAACAAAACTCATGCAAGTTGGGGATGCACTACCTTCTACCTGCGGAGCTATTGAAGAAGAAGGGACAAGAAGCATGGGTAGGATCGAGCTCTTTCCCAGAGAAGAAAAATCAAGATGCTCAAATGCATATTGACTCAGAGGAGGAGTCAGAAGAGACATAGTCATTGGAACGCAAGAAGAAGACACTTCCCATGTTCCCGCATCTTATAGAGAAACTATGATGATAGGTAAGGATTTCAATGACATACTTAATGAAACATTCATTGCAGACCCTTTGGTCAAGAAAACCAAGATCAAGATCTCCTTAGGGAATATCCTGAACCCTCGGCCCATATGATCAACCACACCTCATACTCGAGAAACCGCTCGAGCGGCCCAAGCTATCATTGAAATCCAGGATGACCCTGAGACAGATACCACTACATCCACCACCATTATCACTGAACAACCCCCATCACCCCCACAACCCCAATCCATACCACAAGAAACTACCACCCAACCCCAAATCATTGAACCAGATCCCATGCAGTTGGATCCCCCCAAACTACCCAAATAGATACCATAACTCATTGGTCTGACCCCAAAAGTACTAATCCAATCAATTGTTCCATTTGTGTCAATCCAAGACACTCCACCTTCATCATAGACTCATATTGTTTCCATACCGCAAGCCCCAACCCCTCAGCACCCTCTCTCAAAAATCAATGTTGAGAGTGCCTATTGATGATTGCAGCTATGTGAGACATTCTCCAGCTTACAAACATATGAGGTGTGGATCATTGCAGCTATGTAAGTTTTGGGCTCTAAAGATGTATTAAAATATAACCTCTATGCATCATCCAAAGGTAGGTGCTGGTGCAAGTGTTTTACTTGTTGCCTACGTAGGTTCTGACATTCCATTTTCAATACCCTTCCTCCAGAGATGCAACCCCTACAAAAGGAAAAAAATCATTTCATTCAAATGAACAACAAAAGGAACAACAATCATGACAAGGGAATGACAGTCGTTATATTGGGCCGAACTAATGTTGTATTAATTGAGATTTAGTATTTTCCCAACTATCTAATTTGTCAACCCGAGGTTCATAAACTAACGAAGCACACACAAAGTATATGCAAGATTGAAGTGGAACTAATCTAATCTAATGTTTAAGCTATGATGGAAATTGAATCATTAATCTAACACACGACTAAAATAAAATCATTAATCTAACACATGACTAAAATTGAATCATTAATCTAACACACGACTGAAATAGAATCATTGATCTAAAACATGACTTGGAATTGAATTAATCTAGTTGCGTAAATGAAATTAATCTAGGAATGGGAAATTGCGTGAAGGAAATTAATCTAGAAATGGAGAACTACATGAAGAAAGAGCATATACAACAAGTGAAGAGTTGAATGGCATAACGACACATGAGATTTGTCACCAATGAAGCAATCTTACATTCAATAATCAAATCAATCTTCATAACATAATAATCAAAGCATGAAAACCAAAACCATGAATCAAAGCTAAGAATCCCTTTCTCTTTCGAATCCTAATGACTACCACTAAATGACTTCAAAATAAATCTAATTAATTGAATCCTCTAATTCCTATTGAATCCTCATGAAGAGAGAGCACTCTCTTTTATACATGAGAGCCTTGAAGATAACATAACCATCTCATTATTACAAATCCACTTTTCTCTCAACCTATTTCCCATTATTACAAAATATAATCCCTTCAAATCCTCACACATATCTCTCATATATATTGGATAAGATATTCCAACCAAATCTCCAAGATCTTGTCCTTGGAATGGGCTTGAATTATCTCCTCAAATATTGAAATGGTGGAGGAATTATTTGAGAAGTCCTTTGAATTAATCCTTCACATATTCCTACACATTACAAAGCTCACACATATTGGAGATATATATGAAAACATGTAAATTTTATAACATTTAATCACAAATTCCTTTTAAATACTAAAATGAATAAAGTGGAGAACAATAAGGTGAAACCCAAGTATATTTATAGAAATGATGTCATGAAAGGTTAATGGGGCGATTAAATGTGAAGAATGATGAAGGAAAAGGTGGATGAAAATAGGACATTTCTGAGCCCCAACAGTAAGTCTTTCTCTTAGCTTACAAACCTGAGATAAATCCCCTAAGAAGGGTACGTGGTTCCTTCCTGAGATAGAACTAGGAACATAGATATGAACTCCTCCATTCAGAGAGCTGATAATAACTCCAGATGATTATCCAGTGGGAAAGGCGATCTGTTGAGTTAGGCGTGCCTGTGGATGAGCACAAGGTGAACGTGTGAAATCCCAAAGTGTTGGGTGCATTTTCATGTGAACAAAAATTTAGATGATGTATTAGCCTCCTATGAGAAACAAAGTTGACGAGAAGAATCTAGATAATTCTCCTATGTGTGGATGTGAGAAAGAAGATCTATAGAGTGGAAGTGTTTGTGGACAAGCACATGTGAACATGTGAATATCTAGTTCTTCTGTGTAATGTAGTGAACCAGAGATATGACATCCCTATGGATGTTCCCCTAGTGGATGAGCACTAGTGGCTGTATAGAATCCTTTTCTATATATTTTTCAAGAGTCATACCTACCTGTAACCCTAATTTATATGTAAAGGGTACAGGTCGGCCCTACCTTAATGTGATTAATAATAAATGTAAAATATAATTAATCTGAATAATATTGATTATAATAATAATAATAATAATAATAATAATAAAGTGACTTAGAGAGTTCGACCCTCTTGAGCCAATAGACACTTCAGTTGATAGGACAAGTCTAATATAAGTAAGGGAAGATTCCCCATTATGGAATCATATCTTTCTTGTGAGTTTGGAAATTTCAGCAAGTACACTTCTTTGGAAAAATATTCGCACCTCTCTTGGGCGCTAGAGTTATAGGGTTTGAGAACCCTCTTGTGTGCTAGGTATTTCTTGGTGGTGAAGGTATTTCTCTTGAAGAATATAGAAAAGGATTTGGCTGGGTTTTCTTCCCTTGTTGAGAAAGGTTTCTGTTGGTGACGGAAGTCACTCCTGGATTTCTTGCAGGAGAAGAGCCCGACGCCCATCAGTTTATTGTCATGTTTTGTTTAAAGGCGATCAAATGGAAGGAAACTCAGAACGATATCGTCTCAACTCAGAAACCAGACCAGGCATGCATGAACGAGTGAGGTCTTGATAAACTCCAAACAGTGAGCCATAGTAAAAGGTGAGCAGGTGGAATACTTATGTGAGAAGGGTGCAAAGGTCTATAATAAACATCATGTTCATAACAGACAGGAGGAGAAAGCATTCAAACACAAAGTCACTTTATATTCAAACGCAGAGAACCAGAGAATACATAAATGTCGCGACAAATCCTTTATCACAACACAAATGCAGCAATCCACGTGAATCATTCGACTGTGAACACTCCGGCATGAGAAGAAACAAAGATGGAAAAGGAGAACTGTTTGTTATAAACCAAGAAGTCTCAAACACAGAGGCATAACCAGGAAACCAGAGTGTTATCACTGAAATTTCGTCTGCACATGGCGACAAGAAATCCACATCATCAAAACAACAATGAAGTCACTCATGGAACTAAATTAATTTCACAGCACTCCAGAAGGGAAAAAAACTATACAAAGTAACCAAAAATTGAAAGGTGCTTTACAGCAGCTTGATGCGCGCGCACATGCGCGGGACAAAAACGTGTCATTAGCGCATGCGCGCTCGATGCGCGACTGTCAACACAAAAACCCGTGCATATGCTAATACGGTGCATTAATTGCATAAGTTGGCCTCCCGACCGCCTACGGACCGGCCCCCAAGATGATTTGACTCTCAAATCAGAGCTGGCTCTACAAAATCGGCGGATTAATGACCTAAATAAACCCTAAAAGGGTCCCTGTTCACACTTTGAGAAGGTTACGTGACCGCTCGGGAGCTGCTATAAAAGACCGTGAGGATTCACTGTTTTGGCAAGGAATTCTAAGCACCGTTATGATGTTAAGATGGTTGAAGGCTCATCCTTTGACAACAATCCGTCAGCTGCATCACCCAGAGTTCTTTCACTGTTGTGCGCAGTTCATTTCATTTGTAAGGAAAGCATTGTGTTGAGGGCCCCGAAGAGCCTTCCGCTGGAGGGAGAAGGAACCCCTGTGTTATAACCCAAAAATGCACCACACAGGTTTACCTGGCATCAGGCCAAATCATGCCTCTTCCTAGCCAAAGACATGTTGAACAAATCCTCAAAAAACCACTTAAATCAAGGGACCCGCGCCCTAACCTTTCACTGGGCGTGGGTGACCGCTTGCTGACCT
>SNQJ01S0029225.1:4019-14297 GCA_010110895.2 Picea sitchensis
TAATCTTGGCTTGAGAGTGGTGCTTTATATGATTGGGAGGATTACTGGATCTGTGGCCCTACATCAAGATTCATGTGCTTAGATGCATTATGCAGTGTAGTGTCTACAACTGGTGATATTCGATTGGAGCACTACAATGCTCAACTATATGAAAACACAACTAATAGAGTGTAAATGGACAAAGAAGAAATTTTCATTCAGGATAGTGTTATGTGCATTATTCTTTGAAAGAGTATCAAGCATAATCACGAAGGAGAGTGTGTGAGGTCACATAGCCACCTTTCAAGAACTATGTAGATGGGCCACTTTGATGACTTACCAGGGAGAAGGGGGGGTAAGTGACTCATATGATCACAAGTTATTCAACTGCTAGAAACAACATATTCCATCTGTTGGTCTGAAAGTATGCACCTGACTTCTATAGGGCAGAGCTAGCCCCCCTCAGGTTTTGGAATGGTTTTTTTGTATTAATTAGGTTTGTTGGTCAGCTAATGGATAGGTTTATCAAAATTAGAAACTTGGTTGTACTAGCCAAACAATATGATTGTAGGTTCCCCTTAGCTAATGGCATACATTTTTATGAACAAGTGAGGATATGGAAAGATAAACAAAGGAAACAACAACAAGAAATACAATTAGTTACCTATTGTGTGAGAATTAAGACTCAAAATGATATTTTAATAACTAAACAAATATCCAGATAGAAATCATCCAACGGGTTGCAAAATAAATTATCTTTTTACTAAATAAATAGCTTATTAATAGGTTACATGTCAGAAAAAAGATGAATTACAACAGTAGCTTAAATTAAGAAGGAAATATACATTTCACACATCACAAATTTGCATCCAAGATGAGATTAAAACACATAAAGACTTGAGAAAGAAAACGCAATTGTCATCAATATATATATTAACCAGGTAAAGAGATTTACAATCATAATAGCAGGTCCAGCCAATTCTGATGCTTGAATCTTTCACTAAAAACTAAACCCTCAAACAATAATAAAAATTTCTATTTATCATTGTTGCATAGGGTTTCAACCATTTTGAAAACTAAATTTTAACTATGCATAATCACTTGAAAAAAACTCTTTGAATCGAGTGTATTCAATTTGTAACATAGTCATGACATACTTTAACTTAATATTAACAAAAAAGTGGTTCATATCACACAAAAATGACCACTTATTATGCTTTGGAAATAATGTTTCGTACCTAGAACAACTAGACTTCTACAAGTTCAAAATACAACTGTTGTCTATGCTGGAGTAAAATGGCCCTTAAAAAAAGAACTATGACATATGAGGATGACTAGAACTCTACATTGGTACCCATGTGCATTACATATGGAGACTAATTGGGAGATAGCTTGATTAGTTGGCATCATCCTAGGACTCTTCCTTCTTAACAGAAGTAGTCTACTTCATATAGCTTGATTAGTTGGCATCATCCTAGGACTCTTCCTCCTTAATAGAAGTAGTCTACTTCATATTATATCCTTCAATAAGAAGCAGGTTTTTTGATGTTTTCTTTGTAGTTTCTGGAACTTCTTTTGCAGCTTAGAATGTTTCTTCTCCAACTCTTGATTCTGTTGTTGCAAAGTCTAGACTTTTTTTTTAATGATTGCACTTTGTGGTTGTCCTTTATAGTTTCACCAGCCTTCTCCTTTGGTTTAATTAAAACCATCTTCTTACCTCTTTCTTTCAACCTTTGCTCATTATCCATGGAATATTTATTATGATTAGCTAGCACTTTTCTTTTTCTGCATCTCATTTCATACATGAGCATTACTTTAGACCCTCTGCCATGTGTTTCTTTTATAGAACCCTAAATTTTTGATATGTTGGCCTTAATTTCTAGTTTGATGTCATTCGAAAATTGCTTGGAGGGTAACCTACATTTGGATAAATGTCATCAGAATCCTAGTCGAGATCTTGGCCAAAGTCCCCTGCTTCTTGTTGTATACTCGACTTTGCAGGGTACTCTGTTTTGACAACTATAAATTGCACCTCTGAAGTTTCACCCTTGCATAATTTCATTTTTTCTTTATCTCCCATCATTTTCTTCAATGTATGGATTGTCATTTCTTCCATGTTGGAAATCCAGAGATTTCCTCATCTTCAATTACAATTGGTTGGGGGTATTTCAATGATGGGTTAAAAAGTGCCTTGGAATTCAATCTTAAGTGATTTGTAATTCTAGTTTTCCTATTGGGCTTACTCGGCATTCTAAGGCCTTGATTCCCTTTCCTTTTTTTGTTTTGATTAGCTTCAGGGGACTCCTTAATTAAGGTTTCCATGGAAATAAATTCTCCCTTTACAATTTCATGACTTTGTTTCTTAGCTCTCATTTTTGTTTTAGGAACTTTACCCTGATGCATGATGGGAGTTACCTTTTCATGTTCTGATTGGATGGGTGACAATGGACCATGTGGGGTATCATGTGCATGTTGTTGCATACTAGAAACTATTCTACCTTCATTTCCTATTTGTTTCGCAATGGAAGATCTCAGCTACATTCGAGGGGTTTCCTCCTTCATTGGGGTTGTTTACTTGTTTGTTCTTGATGGGGTACACTTTGTTTTGGAGGCCTTTTTCTTATTTGTTCTTTGTTGGGCAGCCTTCGATGAGCTACCGGGTTCATGGGAAACCCTCCCTTCTATATTTTATTCATCGTTTTCACCCTCGATCTGTGGATTAGACTGKTCTTTTTGTTCTTTTAAACCCATAGATTGTAGAAAGTAGTCCCAGGGCATTTCAATTTCACCCAAAGCGAATAGCACCAGAATTTTAATCAAACCCTGATGATACAAGCTTCTGTGGGAAAACTAGGGGTGACTCTGAACCGTTCTATCCATCTTAGTTAAAATCTTAAGTAAATAAAAGGGTAAATTCAATTCTTTCTCCTCACTCAGGTGCATGAGAAATCGAAGGTGGTAACAATGCATAATCGAAAATCAGCCCTCACCTGTGATGTATATTTGGAATTTTTTGAGGGTTCCTTTCCATTCCTCCTTTATCCATGTGATAGGAATTCCCTATCTCTAGTTAGGGTTTTGTTTCTCTGACACCAAAACTTTATTGCAAAGTTATAGCGGTAATTTACCATTCTTAAACCACCTTTCTTTGTAGTTCGAGAGAGCAGGGGATGCTCCGATGAATTTTGTTATAATGTGGATACATGTGTCCCCGAGTTGGTTTTTGAACCCATCAAACTTCTGTACAAACAATAGAGCCAAACCTATATGATGTCCCTCGAACGCACAAATGAAGCCGTACCATTCTACTTTGACAAAAATATCCCTGATTTATGGGATAACTTCGAACAGCTCGAGCCCCTATGGATTTGTTCTATTCATCTACCATCGGTCTTGGGGAGACACCATTTTGTGTTGACCACCTCTACTAGAAGTGAAGAGTTGAAAGTGAATTTTATTCTGATGTAATTTTCCACCTGCAATTTTAATTCCCCATAAAGTTGTGATGATGAGAACTGAAGGTGCAACTTGCACGCTCTTAACAAAAACTATGTAATGATGAATCCGGAGGAAAAATTTCATGAAATTTAGTGCACACGATCATGCATATACATACAGGAACCAAAAAATAATTTTCAAATATTTAAAATAATTTTTGAACGTTTAAATAATTAAAATAGTGTGCTTTACTACTATTTGCAAGAACAAGCATGTTCTTGCAATCAGTGTTTTTCTACACTAAAAAGGCATAGTCAACCTTCTATAAGCTTTGTAATGATAAATCAAGATGATGTATGTTATTAACCCAAATCAAAACATCCAATAACCTTCCAAGAAAGAAAGAAAATGTTGCAAATTCAATAGAATGGTAAGAGCAATTCAATTTGACTCATTACCATGGAGAAGAAACTGAGAAAAAAAAAATCGACTTTACAGATGTATAGGATAAAGGAGGGAAAGAAAAGAGGTGTATACCTAGGTTTCAACATTGGCTCCAACCGGGGATAGCACTTCCCTGTGAGGTTCTAAGAACAATAGATCGAGTGCCTTACTTCTCAAAACCTGCTCCCACTTTCTATAACTTACCTTTGTTTTTGTCTACCAGCCATGCTCTCTATCTTTATTCAATCTAAAACTTAAAAATGCAGCTACACCACGTGTCTTTGTTGGGATATGGAGTCTTTATTCAAAAAAAAACTATCAAATCAAAATGCAAATGAAAAATAGCTATGGTACAAGATGGACCCCCTTTGGTCCATTAAAAAAGTAATGTTTCAAGAAGCGCCCATTAATTGGGCCTCTAAAGATCTCAATTTCATATAGGTTTTGCAATATAAATGTATTATTATCCAAAACCTTGACCAATTTGAATGGACCAAACCAAATATTATCAAACTTACCATGCTTAGGCTTGTCCTCCCTCCTATCATCCCACCTCAAGACAAGGTATCCTTCTTGAAGGATATCCTTTTTGGTTTTCCTATCAAAAGTTGCCTTAACTTTGCTTTGGTATGCCTTAGTTCTCTGATTTAATGGTTCTCTCTTCTATTGTACTTCAATAATCTGAAAAAATCTTCTATGAATGTCATTAGGTTCCTGGACTTCTTCTTGTATAAATTTTAAGACTAGTAGACCAAGTTCATTAGGAAAGACAGTATCTACCCCATAAAATAGCTGAAATGTTGAGGTTCCCAACGATTTCTTGGTCTTGATCTTGTCATCCCACGACACATATTTAAGCTTAGAGTCCCAATATTTTTTGTTTTTCGCCAACAACTTCTTTATTATCCTGATTAAGGTCTTATTTTATGATTCATCCAACCTATTTCCCTGCGGGTAATAGGGTGTAGAAAATGTAAGGGAAATGTTGTAACTCCCACACAAGTCAATCATGGCCTTGTACTTGAATGCTTTGGCATATTTGTTACTAAATTCTTAGGGAAACCAAACCTAGAAAAGATATATGTTTCCAATAAATTTATGATCACCTTATGAGTAGCATTCCTAGTGGGCATGACTTCAATCCACTTAGTGAAGTAGTCAGTGGAAGTTAGAATCCACTTATGTTATCCACTGGAGGGTGGGTTTATCTCACCTATAAAGTATAATCCACATTGTTGAAAGGGACCACTAGAAGTGATGGGATTTAGGGGTAGTGAGAGCAATTTTTTTTTCCAGCAAATTAATGACATTCGTCACAAGCTCTGACTATGGAAAACACCTCAGAGAAGATGGTGGGTCAGTAATATCTTTCCCTCAAAATATTTAGGGTTGTAGATTTCCAATTTTGGTGTCCTCCAAAATTCCCTCTGTGCATATATGTTATGATATGTTTAGTATCATCCTCATCCATACATTTCATAAAACTACCAGCAGGATCTCTCCAATACAAATTCTGGTTTATGATGTAGAATTTTATAGATTTCAATTTAGAGACCTAGCCTTATATTTTTCCAATTCAGGTGGACATTCTAGGTGTTTCAAAATGTACACAACATCTCTATGCCAAGGTAAAAGAGAGTAATTCTCAAACACCTTCATGTTATCCTTTCCAAAATACATCATGGAGGCATCTAATTGGATGAAAGTATGGTGTAATTCTAGTGCTTTGTAGTTTGAATTCGATAACAATTTTGCAATGCCCTTCCCCTTAATCAACTTGGTGGGATTTATGTGTAGTTCATACTCTAACAATTTGACGATCTACTTTCCCCTCTTCCCTTCACTGTCTGGATAAACTATAATTTCCTTCACATTGTTTCTAGGAACATAGGCTAGTATGTTGGACTACAGAACATACACCCTGAAGGCCTTCAAATCTTTGACCAATGCATATGATTGATTCTCCAATATATCATTTTTTAGTTCAGCATCCCAGAGTACTTTATTGAAGAAGGAAATGGGTTTTTCATTCCCTTCTTCATTATTTTTCGAAAATACTGCAGCAATAGTTTCCTCGAAGGAAAAAAGAGAAAATAAGGAATTCTTTGAAAAGGAGAAAATGAGGAATTCTTTGGAATTCAATTTGTTGTATCATCGCAGGCGGTTGAAAGTGGTTGCTTCAGGGAGCCCTAAATTTCAACTCCGATATTCGATTGGGGCAAGAGTATAGTCATTGGAAGGATGATTTAGAGGAGAATGTCCTGGAATTATTCTAATTTGGATAATTGTTATATATTTTCTTCATAAATTAAACAAAAAAGGTACTTGTAAATTTAATTGACAATTTTGTATGATATGTATAATTCTAACAAGATGGATTCTTGCAGGTTTGTGAGGATTAGAGGTATAACCAAATCAATTCAAGAATAGGATCAAATGTTAGGGTCATGGAGGCATGACATAGCTTACAAGAGTTGGATGAGGAAATCAATAGCTATAGAGAAAGTAATGAAAGGTGGGAAGAGAACTCAATAATAGTGGAACAAAAGTATTAGTCAACAACCACATAATCTGAATAAATTGTAGGTACAACAAAAGAAAGAGTCCTCACATAGGATATGAAGATAGTAGGTTAAAGATGTGATGGATGGGCATAAAAGGAAAAGTATGACTTCCTAGCCTTGAAGGAAGGGAGGTGTAGAAAGTTGCAAAGATTAAGTTTGAAAGAAATCCACTTCTGATATCAGAGTTCATAGTGGAAGCAGGATGCCAATGAAGAGAATTGGGAATTCTCTCTCACTTGAAAAGTGTCACTAAGTGAAAATGGACTTTTGTTGGGAATGGTATTAAGTGTGAAAGGTATGGTTTCATAGGGAAAGGTTAATGAAGTAACCTAATGGACAACCAAGAGTAAAATTATTTGATTCAAGAGTGTTATGGTAGTAGAGTGATGAAATGTTGGAGCTACTCCATTCCAGGGTGTTGGAATGTCTCATAAAGGTAAAGTTGGATATGACTACAAAAAATGAGTTGTGGAAATTTGAGTATACTAATTGTCTTGCAGAATGGCCAAGGGGAACTTGGCTGGAAAGTTTTCAGACCAGGGAACCATAGTGCAGATGAGTAGAATGAGAGCACACAAGGCAACAAGGATCTAAAGGAGTTCAAGGACAACCAACTACAACATAAAAAAATGAATGAATGAATGAATTGAAAAAGAAATGCGCTAGAGTGCATGAGGCATGCAATGAAGTTAACATGCATATGCATTAGTAGGCATGCTGACAGTGAATGCTTGGTGCATATGGATGTGTAATTTTTCATATGGACATAACATTCTTGGATATGCATATAGCATGATTGCGAACTTAGAATAGTCTATTATTATGAAATAATGTTTGAGTATGAATAATGATGGATTATGTATTCAGGAAAAATGATACAATAGGGTTACAAATGTGGATGTTGTTGTTGTTTATGATTTCCATCTAGGTGAAGGCCCATCAAGGTCATAGGAATGGTGATCAAAATGATGAAGGGGTCAAAATTTTGTTTTCCTGTATAAAAACAGATTTGACATTTATGATTGAAAATGGTTATAATGATATCTCATGATGACTGTAAGTGTATAATACATATGAGATGTTGGATATGCTAGTTGGAAAGAATGGAAAGGGCTACTATTGTGACATGAAAACCCTGTGTCCCTAGAAATCTTCTTGTGCAAAAAAAATCCTTGGTGAGGCAAGATGGATCGTCTGAGAGACTGTATAGCGGAGAAGGGGATGCCTTAGCTTGGGTCTTGAAGGTGAGTGACCATGAGGGAGATGAGACTTTGATAGCTCTTGTAAAATATTTATTGGGATCGTGCACACAATGGGTATGTCAAGGGAAAATAGTGATCCAAGTTAACAAGACATCCATATGGATGCAGCTCCATCAACCACATAGATAAGTATAGTGCTGGAATATGAAAAAATTACTTTTAAATTATGAACAAAAATACAAAACAAATTATGCACAAATTGTGAATTGACATGCTAGCTGATTTGAAATGTTGTAGGAAAATGATGAATGTTGAGGATATAGAAAAGTACCAGACCATGAGGGAAAACAAGAAGGTGATGTTGGAGCAACTAAATGACAAGGGCATAGAATGAAGAAATTCCAATGGATTTTTTGCAGCTAGAGTTTTTGAGGCCACAACTCTGAAACTTCTTGGTCGAGTGCACTGGAGCCTTGAAGATAAGTGGGGAAACCTGAGGGACTGCTTGGCATATAAATGGGTTCATTTGTTTGGGTTGTGCAGGGTTGAGAAGGAAGGAGAGCATGTTGGTTGAAAATGATTCTAKAAATATAAACTTTATACATGTCTTGGGTCAGAATGCCTATGTATACATGTTTAATTTTAGGCCAGAGTGCCTATGTATCTAAGAATTGGTTGGAATGCATGTGTGAATTAAGGCMAAAGAGCCTACACTTGTAATGTTAGTAATGTTGGAATGGTGTAGTGCATTGAGGACAGTGCTAAAATAAGTGGAGGGGGATGTGTTGATGAAAATTTATGAATTGCCTTACTCAATCATTTTCAAAAAWTTCCTGGCTAGGACAAGATAGTAGGGAATGCCACCCTGGGTTTTATACCCTCAAAAATATTCTCCCAATCYGTGAGTATTAATTACAAGGGTTTAGGCTGATTTATTAATGAAAATAATGTTGCAATATAAAATAAAGTTTATATACGTTTTTGAAATCTACACRGATTACAGAAAGTAAACATGGGGATCAAAAAGCGAAAAATTAACCAAGTCATAAATACACATATATATGACAGAATAACAATTTGATTTATTTCAATCTGAGATATCAAAAGTGTTTTTCTATTTACATCCAAAAATATATAAATATCCACATCATCCACATTATCCACAAAATACCAAAACATATCTTGTTGTCCAAACATTCTAAAAACCACTTGCACTATCTTCATCAACTCAAACCATAAAAACACATAATCTAAAAACCATATTTTCCACTTTGTGAGGCAATTGTTTTTCCAGTGTTGTTTCCCTTTGATTTCTCGGAAGTAGTCCGTGGTTGGTTAGACCCTTGGGGCTGTACCTCACTGATAAAATGGGAGAATTCATCCTTCACATGCATGTGGGAAGACACGGTTTTTGAGGAATCATTCAAGGGAGAATAAGGGGAGGCAACTGCTTTTCCTTTATCTTGCACAAGTTGGGGAATATCAGTTTTAGGTCTTTTACTAGCATGTGAAGATTGAACAGGCGAATTAGCATGGGAAATATGGACATTGGGATTGACATATGGTGGGAGAGGTAATGAAATATTGGGCCAACCACGATGGTGAGATACAACCATGTTGATGATCTCTTTCCATCCATCATTTGTAGGGACTTCTGGTTGCAAGGACACATGTGGAGGAACGAGAATGCCAGGGATGTTCTGAGGCTGGAAAGGAGGTATTTATAGCCGAGGGTGCATTATTCCATGACCAATCCAGTTAAAGAAACCATCCTGGAATAGTTGGTTCAATTCTTGGGGATCGACATCAAAATGGATGGAAAATATAGGCCTTCTAGGACCTAGGTTCCAATTTCCCATGCCTCTATTATTTCTTCCATTGTTTCCCCTACTAAAAATGTTCATCCTATAGAATCAATTCATCAGTACTAAATCTCTTAATAAACCATACATGACACTCTGCTTACATGAATAAAAAATTGGCTCAATAATTTACATGAGATACATGCAAATCCATCCATAACAAATCATTCATTAGCTGCCAAGTGAACAGGGGGTGATAGGGCTCATGGGAAATATGGAGGAAGTGTAATTAGAGAAAAGTGGTATAATGATAGGGAATTAATACATGAATATTGTTCAACAATTAATCAAACAATTTATTGTGTAACAAATTATCAAAATATCAGTCACAACCCCTTGATGTGTTATCCCTTTGTCGCTTTTACACAATCTTTTCCTTTTGAATTTATTTCACAGAATAGGGATGAAATAAGTGAAATTGAGATTATGAGGGGAATGTAATGAGCGAAAAATGATAGAATGATAGGGAATTGATATGGATATTGTTCTATTGAAAATAAATCAAAACATATCTTTGTACAGACCTTCAAAGTTTAACAGTGTTCACCGTTTTAAAACAATAATTTAAACTGTTACTTTCATTGACAAATTTCTTGTTGGCTTCCAAACAATAATCTATATTCCCATAATTGTTTAATTACAGTAGCCATTATATCCATATAATCATTATATGACAGTCATAGAGAATGGCATTGCAATCACTATAAGAAACCACAAGAGCCTTTGTGCAAGATACCAGATCTAATAAATACGCAGAACAAAAATAAAATGCTAGAAATGGAAGAATAA
>SNQJ01S0029225.1:28386-50830 GCA_010110895.2 Picea sitchensis
CGTTTCTTTCCCTTCAAGAGAGTTGACAAATAAGTGCATACAAGTATCATTTTCATTAGCTCCTATATTGTGAGAGGCATTAGAGAATGCCACCAAGTGTTTGTTTGTAGTGACTGTGTTATTTCCTGAAAACCTAGGAAGACATTCTTTAAATTTTGGTAGCATACAAGTGGCAAGTGCTAGGTTCAAGGGAGAGGATACATTCCACATGGTAGTAGTATCATCCTCCTCAAATTGAAAGAGCCCATACTTCTTTATTACCTTAGCAGGGTTAGTAGTTTCTTTGACAGGAATCTGATGGCTATACAAACTACCAATCACTGATGAGGCCGAAGGTTGAGATGATGAGCCACCTCTAGTGCCAACAGAGCCACCCACAAATGCCATTTTGTAAATGATGGGTAGGGGTGAGAAAAATGAACTATCTGAATCAGACAAAGTTCTCCTTAGAGTGCCTTGTTGGGTTGAGAAAACATCGTTCCTTCTTCCTATTTCAGCAATAGGAGTGATTTCAGGAGACAATCCTCTTCTTCTCTTAGAGATGTGAGGATTTAAGGACATGAAAAACAATATCAAAACTTTAGGAAAAAGAGAGCTATAGTTGATTCCTAGGCTACCCTTTCCTAGCCTCCCAGCGTTCTCAAACACTTATGTCTTGTTCAATCACTGCCCAAAATTGTTCAAGATCAGCGTCGGTATTAGTGGTTTCTAAGATGGTATTGAATAAATTTAAAGAAATTTTGGTTTGGTATTTAAGATCATGCTCAATATTGGGCTTCCTTATAAAAGGTATTGTCATGAGGAAAAGAAAGAAGTCAAAGAATAAAAAACAAAAGCATAAATATTCAATGATAATCATGAATACAATCAACCAGAGAGATATGGAAGATCTCCCCAGTATAGTCGCCAAATAAATGTTTATGAAAAGGTATGAATTACCTCACTCAATCATTTTCGAATCTTGTCTGGCTAGGACAAGATAGTCGAGAATGTCACCCTAAGTTTTATAGCCTAAAAAATATTCTCCCAGTCCGTAAGTATTAATTACAATGGTTTAGGTTGATTTGTTAATGAAAATAATGTTGTAATATAAAATAAATTTTATATAAGTTTCTGAAATGTACACAGATTACAGAAAGTAAACATGGAGATAAAAAATAAAAATGTAACCAAGTCATAAATACACATATATAAGACATAATAACAATCTGATTATTTCAATATGATGTATCAAAAGTGTTTTTCTCTTTACAAAACCCCTGCGAGGGCATGGACCAAAGTATGATTTAGAGATCCCCGATGAAAACCATATAAAAAGAATTCGAAAATAATGTAAAATTGAAATTTATAATCAGGATCAGCTTGCCACAAACTGCTGCCAATTTGACTCTGCAAGATATCCTTTATCAGCTATGAAACTTAATTCACAAACATACAAGAATACACAGACTATCAAGGAAGGATCAACACCTCTAAAACAAGCATCTGAAAAGTTTGGTTCAGTATTGAACCTTGTTGTCTACAATAAGACCTTGCAGTCAAAAAGAGAATTAGGCTTTGAATAAACTCAAGAATGAAGGAAAACTGAAACTATCTCATGAAACCAAAAGAGAAAACCTTAGTCTTTCTATATCCTTCTAATCTCCCCATGTCTCTTCTTTGCATTCAGATTTTATTCTTTCGAAATAAGTTGTAGTTAAACTACTTTCTTTAGTTAATTTAGTTTGACTTAACTAATTAGTTTAGGATAAGTAAATAATAATAATATAGTTAAGGGTATTTAATTAATAATAACTAGGTAGGTGGTACCCCTTGTGACTCCTGTCATTTCTTCTTTTCAAATCATTAATTATAACACAAAAAGGATAATCATTTTAACCATATGCCACCCTTGTAGCTCCCTTAAATATCTTTCGAACTGGATATTTGAATATCGTAAATAATTAATATAATATCCAAAAATATATAAATATCCACATCATCCACATTATCCAAAAAATACCAAAACAGAGCTTGTTGTCCAAACATTCTAAAAACCACTAGCATTGTCTTCATCAACTAAAATCATAAAAAAACTTAATATAAAAACCATATTTGCCACTTTGTGAGGCAATTTTTCTTTTTTCACTGTTGTTTCCTTTTGATTTCTTGGAAGTAGCCCATGGTTGGTTAGACCCTTGGGGATATATCTCGTTGATAACATGGGAATAGTCATCCTTCAAATACATGCGAGAAGATACATATTTTGAGGAATCATTGGAGGGAGAAGAAGGGGAGGCAACTACTTTTCCTTTATCTTGCACAGGTTGGGGAATATCAGTTTTTAGTCTTTTACTAGCATGTGAAGATTGAACAAGAGAATCAACACAGGCAATATGGACATTGGGACGAAACATAAATCAGATGGTTACCTGGATTTTGATGATCACTGATTATATATGCCAATATGACCTCTCTTTATAACCTCTTATATTCCCCTCCAAAGACAGGAATGGTTGCATATGTAAGATCCATGTGCAGGGATCCTCAAACTTTCTTGGCCCGTGTCCTTAAAAAAAGCATACCAAACTTGGGGGGAATGTCAACTACAACAATATCCATCACTACACTTTTCATGGGTAGTTGAGACAAAGAAACCACCAGATGTTTAATCATTCCCGAGAATTTTACCTTTTTAGAATCAAAGGAGTAAAGATCATGGTAGGGCTTGGTGATCTCTATTCCTAGCTCTTCCATTACAACTTTAGGCATGACATTATGAGAGGCACATGATTCCATCAAGAAATTATGCAAGATTTTTTCATGGACATTCAAGGATATGTAAAAAAGCGGAGACACATCGGACCCATCTTCAATGTGTACACCCATAGTAATAGTAGGGCTTTCATCTTGTAAGTTTATTACATCATATGTCATAGCAGAAACAGGTGGCTTGAAAACCTTCATAATAGAGTTCTTGAATGGCTCATTTTTCAGCAATTATGTTAAAGGTACTGGGATATTTATTTTTCTCAACTCATGCTCTATTATGAAAGAGATTGGTTGTTTTTATGCTTCTTTTACTTCAGGGAAAACATGATTAGATGAAAGAGGTTGATCAATTTTGTTTGATGTGTCCTAGATTGGGCCTTGTTTGGGAGGAAGATCTGATTTTTTGTTCTGAGTAGGAGAAGTTKCTTTGGGATCCCCTAGTCTAGGCCTTAAATCATACTTCTTTTGGGGTTGACTTTGAAAAATTTCCTCTTCCTCCACCTCATCATCAAACTAGCTTGACAACTGTAATATTTCATAGTCATATTGTGTTAGGTGACTARGATAAAGATCAGTCTCATTGACCAGTACAACAACATCTTCTACAATATCACTCTCTATATCCATTTCTTCAATCTAATTGTTATAGAAAGGAGGTACAACTCTTTGATCCTAAACATTTCTCATCTCCCTCTGCATGATTTGAGAAGCATTAATCATCCTTCTAAATTTATTTGTGTTTATATTTCCAACATCATGATATATCCTATTTGGTTGCTTATTTCCCATTTCAGCTTGGATATCTCTAAAGTTAGGGATTTCAAGGTCTTGTTCATCTCTTCTAAATTTGGATCAGATTCAGCTCGGTTGGAAGAGGAAGGAAACTCTTTCCTTTGTTTTTTTTTATCCCTATCTGATTAGTTCTTTAATTTTTTTGATACTAGGATATTGGACTCAACTTCAATAATGTATCTTGCATGGAAAACAAAGTGGTGGACCTTCTCTCCCTCAACAGAAGAGAAAATTATGCATCAAAGGAATTTCCAAATATGATCTTGGCTTAGGCTTCAATTGGATTAATCTCATCAGGAATCTTGTTATACATTTTGTTGAACCTCTTTATGAAATCTGATAAAGACTCCCCACTCTTCCTTCTTAAATACCAAAACGTAGTTATGTAATACAAATAGTCTCTCCTATCCCCCCATTGTTTTAGAAAAGCCTAATCCAATGCCTTAATACTTGTAATAGAATAAGGGATTAAGCCATGAAACCACTTCCTTAGCTCCCCATACAAACTCTACACAAACAACCTCATCCATACATCTACATGTTCAATGTTAAAGTTTTCTGCAAAACTATAAAATGCCACCAAATTTTCCTCAGCAGTTACTTCCCCCTCAACATTGTACCTTGGCAGATACTTCATGTAGCCACCTATGGGGATGGAATTCAAGTTTTATGGCAGCACCAAAGGTGTATACCTGGTTGTAATGATGGCCTACATCCTATTGTAGCCATGTTTTGGATAATTGGACTCTGAGGCTAAGGATGAGTTGTGGGTGTGGTTGATGAAGGATATGATGAAGTAGAATTTGAGACATGGGATGTCTGAGGATTCATGGAAAGGGATTTTTGAAAAATGATAACCTCGGGTTGCTTATCATTGTGGACAAAGGAAAAAATTTCAGCAATGGCCTTGCCTTTGGATGGCAAGGGGTATCTCTGAGCAATGGTAGTCTTCCTTAATTGTCTCTCTCAATGAGGATTGGTTGTGCCACCATTCATATCAAGGTTGACTTTGGGGTTTTTAGCAAGCTCCTGATTTTATTTCCTAGATCCTTTATTGGGATCCATAATTTCTTAATAGGCTTACATTTAATGGAGTTGTCAGGTGAAAGATGGCAGTCACCTTTGTGCCTAATCTTTGTTCACCATCAAAGATCAGATCTGATCGTTTTCATTCTCCTAGGGAAAGATATTTCGTTAAATCATCTCTGACAATGGAACCAGAAGATGTTGATCCTAAACTCTGCACCTCACTTCCAAAGGGAAGAGCTAGGCCACCTCAAGTTTTGGAATGGTTTTTTTTTATTAATTAGGTTTGTTGGTCAGCTAATGGATAGGTTTATCAATATTAGAAACCTATTTGGACTGGACAAACAATATGACTACAATTTCCCCTTAGCTATTGGAATACATTTTGATTAACAAGTGAGGATATGGAAATATAAAAAAAGGAAACAATAGTAAGCAATACAATGAGTTACTTGTTGTGTGAGAATTAAGACTCAAAATGATATTTTAAGACCTAAAAAAATATCCAAATACAAATCATCCAACAGGTTTCAAAATAACTGATCTTTTTACTAAATAAATAGTTGATTAACAGGTTTCATTTCAGTAAAAAGATGAATTATAACAATAGATAAAGGGAATAAGGAAATGTACATTGCACACATCACAAATTTCCATCCAAGATAAGATTAAAAAACATAAAGACTTGAGCAAGAAAACACAATTGTCATCAATATACATATTCACTAGGTAGAGAGATTTACAATCATAAAAACAGGTCCAGCCAACTCTGATGCTTTAATGTTTCACTAAAAATTGAACCCTCAAACAATACAAAATCTTTTTATTTATCATTGTTGCAGAGGGTTTCGATCATTTTGAAAACTATATTTTAACTTTTCATAACAACTTGAAAACAACTTTAACTTTAACTTAGCCATGACATACTTTAACTTAATATTAACAAAAATTTGGTTCATATCACAAAAAAAAAGACCACTTATTATTCTTTGAAAATAATGTATCAAACCTAGAACAACTAGACTTCTACAAGTGCAAAATACAATTGTTGTCTATGCTGGAGTAAAATAACCCTTGAAAAAATAATTATGACAGATGAGAATGACTAGAACTGTTAGTTGGTACCCATTCACATTCCAGTGGGACACTAACTGAGAGATATCTTGATTAGCTCGAATCATCCTTGGGCTCTTCCTCCTTAACAACATTAGTCTACTTCATATTATCTCCTTCAAGAAGAAGCAGGTTTTATGATGTTTCTTTGTAGTTTTTGGTACTTATTTTTCATCTTATAATGTTGCTTCTCCAACTCTTGATTATGTTGTTTTAATTCTTGCACCTGGTAATTGTCCTTTACATATTCGGCATCCTCCTCCTTTGGTTTAATTAAAACCATCTTCTTACCTCTTTCTTTCTATTGGACATGGTGTTATGGTGTTGGCATTGATGTTAAAGAAGGCCAATATGATCAATGGTGGACATGGTATTATGGTGTTAGAATTGATGTGAAGAATATCAATATGGTATTGTCATTATATGTCTTTGAGATCCTAAATCTCAGGAGAGATAACGTAGTAGATTGCGTAGAAGATATAGTGCAAGGTGTAGAGGAATCTAGTATAAACCTAAATCTTGGGAGAGATAGCGAGGAAAGGATACACACACAGAATCATAGTATGGAAAGGATGAGGGAAATATAATAAGGGAGATCACATTACAAAATTTCTCTCGGGATTGAAATCCCCACTATAAAACTCCAAAAGGATCATATCCATTGATGTAGTTCTTGGAACAATCCTCGACCATCAGGTCTCATAGAAGCCAGATCTTGTTAAATCATACTAAGAAACTTCAACATTGTCCAAGATCATCAGATCACGTAGAAGCCAAAACCTACACAAAACAACCCTTTGTAAATGATCTTGCAATCCTATTCGACCATTCAAAATTTGGGAGTAATCACAACTGTTAGATCAGTTCGGGATCTATCCTGACTTTCGGATAGAACCAAGTGGAAAGATCAGATAAGAGAACCCCATAAGACATGAAGTCTTGAAACCTGTGAATTCGTGAAGTAAACGACGACCATCATATCTCATGGAGAGAATTTGGTTCAATTCTCAACAGTTGGATCAAGCAAGATAAAGAAAGATTCTATACTCTGGAGCTTCGCCACTTCGACGAATATTTGAGACAAGGATGAATCCACGTAGCCCCAAAGTCTTGAAGTGAATGAGGGCCATCAAATCTGGGAGATGCATGGTGATCGTTGGATGAGTATAGGTGGGTCCAATAGTGGTAAACTTCAGCGCTGACCACTTTGGCTAAAAGTATTCTGAAACATGTAAGTTTACCTGAAGGTCGAAGCCCCAAAATCGGGAACTCTTTTCGACCATAGGATCAAAAGACGAGTCGGGAAATATTGTCAATCATTGGATGAAGTAGTGGAAGGGAAGGAATATTTAGCCTGACATTGACCACTTCAGAATTACTAGGAGTCCCAAACAACTAAAACTCTTAAAGCCATGAATTGCAAAGCTGTGATCCAGGAGGGAGACATGTGGCAGAAGACAAACCTGACACATGGCCCAATTAGTTGGTGACAATTTTCAAGGTCTAGTTGGCACATTAGGTATATGAAACTCATGAATAAATGTGACACGTGACATCCACTCAACAATTTCTAGGTCAACAGTGACGTCAACATGACATGTCACTCTAGAATTACAACCTCTGGGGATATCTGACTTCTCCTATCATAAAACAAGTCCAAAGCACCGAAGGACAAATTTGAAAATTAATGTTATCCATTTATCTAAAATCCACCGGAATATATCTTGATCGTCCAATCGAGTATAGTCGAAGGATAGGGTAAGACTCATGGTTAAGCTGTCATCGGTACTTTATGACCACTTTGGTCGGTAAAACTCTAAGGGAGTTGAAAAACCTAAGAGTGGGAATATCTAAGAGTCCTAAAGTGTCAAAGCCCTGAAATATGATCTAATCGTCTGTCGAGGAGGAAGATCCATAGTAAATATCCAAAATCACAAAGTAATGTGCATGAAGATTAACCTAGTGGAGGTAGTGTGCTTTTGATCTGGACCGTTGGATGGTGTAACTATGTGGAAAACATATAAACTATACACACTTTGGTGAAATTTAGTCCAGGAGAGTTGGAAKATTGCAAAGGCAGAAATCCTAAAGTCTGGAGTACCGAAGGATTTGGTTCCAACATCAGTTGAATGATAAGGTAAAGAAGCTAATAAGGAGTGCAAAAGGGTCTAGAATTGAGTAAGCCCTCAGAAATTTGAATACGTTCCCATGTAGGAGAATAATGGAGAAAAGAGAAAGTATTAATAGAATAATGCTTGGAATGAATAATCCTATGGTTTTGAGCCTTCGGTCACTTAAAGGAAAGATCAAGTGCTTGGGGTTTAACTCCATTTCATGTAGGAATCTCAAGAAGAACACCATAACAATACAAAGAGCTTGTAAAACATCAAATATGATATGTTGGAGAATTGGGGATGCAAAAGAAGCATAAGAATGAAATAAAGAGGCATGGGATAGATTTAAAAGAAATTGATCCATACCTATGATCGATTTATGAAATTCCCTCTTACTAAATCGAAATATTTCATGATAATGTGTGAATAATAATAGAGGAAGATATTAATTCTAAATTAAAATACAAACATTATTATTGTTAATTTAAATGAAGAGGTGCATTGGTTCAAACAAAGGGACATAATGCTTCAAATCTTGCACCAGTTGGAAGACTATATAAGCAAGAAAGAATGGTGAAGAATAAGGCATCTTTGTAGTCCATATCACAATATCAAACGAAGAAGCAAATTCCAAGAAGGAAAAATGAAGATACTTATGCAGTGTGGGTGGAAGGGAGGAGCAAGGAAGGATTCATATCATTTTCTAAGTAAAGTGTGAAAATAAGGGAGTTGTTTCCCTAAAACAAGGGAGTTAGCGCTTCCTAGGGTTGGTTCCCTGTAACAAGGGAGTTGGTGCTTCCTAGGGTTGGTGCCCTGAAGAAGGGGATTTGTGTCTCCAAAAGTTGGTGCTCTAAAGAAGATTGGTGTCCTTCACAATCATAGATTATTCTTTATAAACATTGTAATTCTTTTTTAGTATACTTATATAATTGATTCTTAAATACAAGTCCATTGTTGATCTACTATGATGATAAATAAAATAACAAAGTAATAACTAATTTTTTTTAAATGTAATATTGATTCACCCACCTCTCAGTATTTCCAACAATTGGTATTAGAGCCAAGTTCGTTCAACACAGTCTAATAACAAGAAGGTAGATCTTGAAAGTAATGGATCAGCAAGAGGGAATGTCTTCCAACAAAGCACGATTTTGTAAAGGAGATGATTATGATCTCTAGAAAATAAGAATGAAAATATACCTTGTGGCTCTTGGTTTTTATGTTTTGCAATCTGTAGAAAATGGGTACATTGCACCGGCTACTCCACCCACAGATATTGCAAGAAAGAATATTTTCAATGACAACTCAAGAGTAGTCAATTCCATTCTAGGAGGGTTAACAAATCCTATATTTATGAAGGTAACGCGTTTTGGAAGTCATCTAAGGAGATCTGGGATAAACTAGACATTATATATGAAGGAGACAACAAAGTCAAGGAAGTCAAACTACAAACCTGTAGAGCTCAGTTTGAAAATTTGAAGATGAAAGAAGAGAACATTGTTGAATATCTTCATAGAGTAGATGAGGTAGTTAACTAAATTAGATCAATTGGAGAATAAATTAAATATAAACCCATTTTACAAAATATCTTAATATCATTACCTATGAGGTATGATGCCAATATTTCTACAATTGAAGACAAATCAGACCTTGACAAACTCACAGTAGATGAGATCCATGGAATTCTTACAACATATGAGATGCGGACAGGATAGGAAAAACCATCAAAAGGAGAAACAACCTTTAAGGCTTCTAAAGAAAAGACTAATTACGAACAAATGTCTAATGAAGATCAATCAGGCATATCAGATGTAAAAGAGGTGAACTTTATAAGGAAACTCGATAAAGGATCTAGAAAATATAAAGGAAATTTACCCTATATATGCTTCAATTGTAGAAGAATCGAACACTTTTCTAACAAATGTCCCTATCCTGAGAAAGAGGAAATTGATGTTGAAAGAAATTTCAAAGATCGGAAGAAGAGAAAAACCAAAGATAAAAGGAATTTTTCCAACAAGAAGAAAACTTTCTTTACCCAAGAAGAAAGTAGTGCATCTAAAGAAAGGGAAGAAGAGGAGCCAGAGCTTCTATTTATGGGAATGAAAACTCAAGATGATAATAATTCAAAATATGAAAAAGAAGTGAACCATGAGGAAGAATTTATCTATGCAATTGAAGAACTAAGAAAATCTAAAAAGAAAAACAAGTTACTAAGGGAACAACTTCCAAAGTTTGAAGAAGTTATAAAATTAAGAAAAAAGGAGGTTTCCAAAACCATAAGTGATTCAGAACAATTGATTATTGAGTTAAAAACCCAACTCCAAGAAACCAAAATAAAAGGAGAAATATTGAATACGGAACTCAATGAAAACAACAAACATGTAATATATTGGAAGATGAAATAATTCGACTAAAAGGTAAACTAGAAAAAGAAGACATTCAGTGTAAGTTTGAAAATAGCTCAAAATTTATGAACAACATTCTTACTAGTCAAAGATCATAAAATGATAAGATAGGACTAGGATATGATCCCTCTATAGAACAGAATAATGAAAAACAACTAATCATCTATGTAAATTCTCTTAAGAACTCCATAAGAAGAGAAGAAAATAAGGCAAGGACAATACCATCGTAGACTATCCTAAATAAACAAAAATCTGCACTCCCTACTAAAGAAAAATATGACAAAAATAATAGAATCGTCAGAAGGAATCCCTCTAACATAAATCAATATATTTTCCTTGGATATTTCTATACCTGCAATAATTTTTTACATAAAGAAGTACATTGTAAATCTTATAGAAAGTACAATCCAAGAAATGTTCAAAGATATGAAAACAGTAAGAATAATGCAGAAAGAACAAATCATAACTCATTCTCTCCCTTACAAGACTTCAATATTGAATTAAAAAATTGAAACAATTATGGTCTTAAGGATAGTGAATGTAGATTTCCAAAGTATTCCATGAAGGCAAGCATCTCCAGCATTAAGGAAAATTATAAGAAGATATGGAGAAGAAAAGTTAAAGTACAAAGGAAGAAAAATGATAAAGACATTTCACTTGAAATAGATAAAATTGACAATATGATAATGATGGGTGAAGTGTCTGATAAGGTATATGAAAATCAGATTTATGCATATAAAGTGGATCAAGATCAATAAAAGAAAACTCCTAAAGAAAAATTTGACACAATTCCAAAACTTGATAATGTCCTGCAAATAAATTATTCATTACCCAACAAATGGAAAATGCAAAAAGAAAATTCTCAATAAAAGGATAAAGAATCTTATGTTGCACAAGATAGTAATGATGATGATGAAATTTCAATAGGAGATCAATCAGAAGAATTAAGCGATGACGATCTTGGAAATTTTCAAACACTATTTTGTTGATCTACTAAATCTCCTCAACAAAAAAAAATAAACAAAAGAAAGGAAGGAGGAATTAGGGAAGATTTAATATTGTTCTTGTTGATACCCCTATGAGTATTGAAGAAGAAAATAATAAAGAGGCTCTTGGGTTACAAATGAATATATAACTAGCATCATTTAAAGCAGCATGGTTTGATGGTATAACTCTATTTTTCAGGATCTGACATGCTTTGTTGCAAACCTTCATCTACCAAGGAATAGTGTTGGTTATGTATTCTCTCAGTGAAGTTATGTGAATGGTTTATGAGGAAAATCTATCATGGTACATGGTTGGTACATATGTGAGCTCCATTGATATATATTATGATAGAGACATATCATGTGTTATATGACACTTGTTTAAAGAACATTGTTAGTACATTGATAGAGCCACTTGTTGATGAACCTAATATATGCTTGGTTCACTTTTGGAACATATTTATTGACATATCTTTTTCTTCATGGTTGATGCATGATATAGTATGTATGATTGGCATACACTTGATGTATGGTGTGGCATGAGTTTATATGGTTGATGCATGGACAATCCAAGGATCATTATAGGAAGAGAATATCATTCTTGAATAGTTGATCTATGTTCCATTTGAACAATAGTAATTGAAACAGAGGAAGGTTTCATTGGTATCATATTATATATATTGCAGAGAAGATAGGGGGGTTATTCTTCTTCCCATGATCGGTTGCAGCAGCACGATTCCAAGCGGAGAGATAATTAGCATCCATGACACTATCATTGCCTTAGATTGATATCCCTTGTACAAAGGGGGAGATACTTGTACACAGGGGGAGCGTCACCTCAGGGGAGTGTCAACCTAAAGGGAGAAAGGAAACATCCCTTTTGTTATTGTTGTCAAAGTGGGAGAATGATCAATAAAATATAGTTAAGATTGAAAAATGGGTTTTACTTTGTTTCCATCCATGCCAAAGGGGGGGAATGTTGGACATGGTGTTATAGTGTTGCAATTGATGTCAAAGAATGCCAATATGATCAATGGTGGACATGTTATTATGGTCTTGGCATCGATTTCAAGAATATCAATATGGTATTGTCATTATATGTCTTTGATATCCTAAATCTCGGGAGAGATAATGTACTAGGTTGCATAGAAGGCATAGTGCAAGGTGCAGAGGAATATAGCATAAACCTAAAGCTCAGGAGAGATAGCAGGGAAAGGATACACACATAGAATCAGAGAATGGAAAGGATGAAGGAAATCTCAGAAGGGAGATTGCATTATAGAAGTGTTATTGGGATTTAAATCCCCACAGTAAAACTCCAAAAGAATCATGTTCGTTGATGTAGTTCTCAGGACAATCCTGGACCATCATATCACGTAGAACACAAAGCCCATTAGATCATATTGAGAAACTTTGGGACAATCCAATACCATCATATCGTCTAGAAGCTAGAACCTTCACAAAAGAACCCTTCGTAAAGGATCCTAGAATCCTATTCGACCATTCAAAATTCGGGTGTAATCACAACCATTAGATCAATTCACGATCTATCCTGATTTTTAGATAGAACCAAGTGGAAGGACGGGATAAGAATACCCCATAGGACACAAATTATTGAAACCTCTAAAGTTGTCAAGTAAACGATGACCGTCAGATCTCATGGAGAAAATTTGTGTTAGTTCTCAGCCATTGGATCAAGCAGGAGATAGAAAGCTTCATTACTCTATAGCTTCACCACTTCAGTGAATATTTGAGACAAGAATGAATCCATGTATCCCTGAAGTCTTGAAGTGAATGAGGGCCATCAAATTTGGGCAATGCATGGTGATCATTGGATGAGGATAGGTGGGTCCAATAGTGGTCAACTTTGACACTGACCACTTTGGCTAAAAGTAGTCTGAAACATGTAATTTTACCCGAAAGTTGAAGCCCCAAAGTCACAAACTTGCATCGACCATAGGATCAAAATAAGATTCGAGAAATCTCGTCGACCATTGGATGAAGTAGTGGAAGGGAAGGAATATTCACTCCGGTGTTGACTACTCTCATATTACAAGGAGTCCCAAACAACTAAAACGCTTGAATCCAYAAAGTACCAAAGCCATGAAGTGCAAAGCCATGATCTAGGAGGGAGATATGTGGCAGAAGACAAAGATTACACGTGGCCCATTACGTTGGTGACAAGTGTCAAGGTCTAGTTGGAACATTAGGTATATTAAAGTCACAAATCAAGGTGACATGTGGTAGCTACTCTGCCAGTGCCACATCAACAGTGATGTCATCATGCCACTTCACTCACAAATTACAGCCTCCAAGGATATCCCGCTTCTCTTACCAACAAACATGTCTGAAGCGTCGAAGGCTGAAGCCACAATTTAATGTTAGTCATTGATCTAATATCCACCGGAATATATCTTGATCGTATAATCGAGTACAATGGAAGGATCGGGTAAGATTGATGGTAAGCGGTCATCAGTACTTTATGACCACTTCAGCCAAGAAAACTCAAGGGGACCTGAAAAAAACTATGAGTGGGAATATCCAGGAGTGTCAAAGCCCTGAAATAATATATGACCATCCATCGAGGAGGAATATCCATGCTCAACATCAAAAATCACAAATTAACATGCATTTAGATTAACCTGGTGGAGGAAGCATGCTTTTGATCTGGATCGTTGGATGGTGTAGCTACATGGAAAACATATAAACTATACACACTTCAACGATATTTAGTCTAGGAGAGTTGGAAGATTGCAAAGGCGTAAAACCCAAAGGCCGAAGTACCAGAAAACTTGGTTCCAACATTGATCGTGTGAGAAGGTCAAGAAGCTAATAAGGAGCGCAAAAGGGTCTAGAATTAAATAATCCCTCATAAATTTGAATGTGCTCCCATGTAGGAGAATAAGGGAGAAAAGAGAAAGTGATAACATAACAACACTTGAAATGAAGAAGCCTGTGGTTTTGAGCCTGCGGTCACTTAAAGGAAAGATAAAGCACCTGGGGTTTAACTTTGTTTCATGTAGAAAACTCAAGAAGAACATCATAACAATACAGAGAGATGGTAAAATCTCAAATATGATATGTTGGAGAACTGGGGATGCAACAGAAGCATAATAATGAAATAAATAGGCATGGGATCGAGTTAAAAAAAATCAATCCATACATGTGATCAATTTATGAAAATACATCCTACTAAATTGAAAGCTTTCATGATAATGTGTGAATGATAATAGAGAAAGATATTAATTCTAAATTAAAATACAAACATTATTATTGTTAATTTAAATGAAGAGGTACAATGGTTCAAACAAAGGGACACAATGCTTCAAATCTCACACCATTTGGAATACTATATAAGCAAGAAAGAATGGTGAAGAAGAAGGTGTCTCTACAGTCCAGATCAGAAGATCAAAAGCAGAAGCAGATTCCAAGGAAAACTGAAGATAATTATTCGGTGTGGGTGGAAGGGAGGAGCAAGGAAGGATTCATATCCTTTTCTAAGTAAAGTGTGAAAATAAGAGAGTCGGTGATTCCTAGGTTTGGTGCACTAAAACAAGGGAGTTGGTGCTTCCTAGGGTTGGTTCCCTAAAACAAGGGAGATGGTGCTTGCTAGGGTTGGTGCCCTAAAACAAGGTAGTTGGTTCTTCCTAGGGWTGGTTCCCTAAAACCAACGAAGTTGGTTCTTCCTAGGGTTGGTTCCCTAAAKAAGGGGATTTTTGTCTCCAAGAGTTGGTTCTCTAAAGAAGATTGGTGTCCTTCACAATCACAGATTATTCTTTATAAACTTTGTAATTCTTATTAAGTCTAATTATATAATTGATTCTTAAATACAAGTCCATTGTTGATCTATTGTGATGATAAATAAAATAACAAAGTAATAACTAATTGTTTAAAAAGGTAATATTGATTCACCCCCCTCCCCTTTCAGTATTTCTAACAATTAGTAATAGAGCCAAGTCCCTTCAGCACAATCTAATAATCGAAAGGTAGATCCTGAAAGTAATGGATCAGCAAGAGGGAATGTCTTCCAAAAAAGAACCATTGTTTAAAGGACATTATTATGATATCTAGAAAATAAGAATGAAAAGCTACCTTATGGCTCTTGGTTTTGATGTTTCACAATATGTAGAAAATGGGTGCACTACACTAGCTACTCCACCCACAAAAACTACAGGAAAGAAGATTTGCAATGACAACTCAAGAGAAATCAATGGCATTCTAGGAGCGTTAATAAATCCTATATTTGTGAATGTAATGCATTGTAATTCATCTAAGGATATCTGATACAAACTGGAGGTTGAAGGAGACAAAAAATTCAAGGAATCCAAACTACAAACCTACAGATCTCAATTTGAAAATTTGAAGATGAAAGTAGAAGAGAACATTGCTAAATATCTTCATAGAGTAGATGAGGTAGTTAACTCATTCAGAGCAGCTGAAGAAGAACTTAAAGACAAACCCATTGTACAAAATATATTAAAATAATTACCTATGAGGTATGATACCAAGATTTTTATAATTGAAGAAAGACCAGACCTTGAAAAAATCACAGTAGATGAGATCCATGGAATTCTTATAGCATATGATATGAGGACATGACAGGGAAAACCATCAAAAGGAGAAACAACCTTTAAGGATTCTAAAGAAATGAAGAATCAAGAACATATTTATAATGAATATCAGTCAGACGTATCATATGTAGAAGAGACCAACTTTATAAGGAAATTCTAGAAAGGATCTGGAAAATATAAAGGAAAGTTACCCTTCAATTGTTTCAACTGTGGTAGAATCAGACACTTTGATAAAAAAAAATCCCTATCCCAAGCAAGGGTAAAGTGATGATGAAAGAACTTTCAAAGATCAGAAGAAGAGATAAAACAAAGATAAAAGGAATTTCTACAAGAATAAGAAATCTGTATTTACCCAAGAAGACAGTAGCTCATCCGAATAAATTGGAGAAGAGGAGCCAGATCTTCTATTTATGGGAATGAAAATTGAAGATGATAATCATTCGAAATACGAAGAAGAAGTGAACCTTAAGGAAGAATTTATCCGTGCAATTGAATAACTAAGAAAATCTAAAAAGAAAAACAAGTTACTAAGAGAAAAACTTCTAAAGTTTGAAGAAGTTATAAAATCAATACAAAAGGACGTTTCCAAAAACATTAGTGATTCAGAACAATTTATTATTGATTTAAGAACCCAACTCCAAGAAACCAAAAGAAAAGAAGAAATACTGAATAAGGAACTCAATGAAAAACAACAAACATGTAAGATATTGGAAGATGAAATAATTGAACTAAAAGGGAAAATTGAAAAAGAAGAAATTCAGTCTAAGATTGAATAAAGCTCAAAAATCCTAGACAAAATTCTTCGCAATCAGATATCATCAAATGTTAAGACAAGACTGGGATATGATCCCTCTATAGAACAGAAGAATGACAAACAACCAGTCAGCTATGCAAATGCTCTTAAGAACTCCATAAGAAGAGAAGAAAATAAGGTAAGAACAATACCATTGAAGACTATCCCAAATAGACAGAAATTTGCACTCCCTACTAAAGAAAAATATGACAAAAATAATATAGTCATCAGAAGGAATCCATCTAACAGAAATCAATACATTTTCCTTGGATATTGTTATTCCTGCAATAATTTTGGACATAAAGAAATACATTGTAAAGCTTATAGAAAGTACAATCCAAGAAATGCTCAAAGATATGAAAAAAATAAGAATAATTCATAATGAACAAATCATAACTCATTCTCTCCCATCGATGATTTTAGGGGCTAAATTTAGCAACTGGGCTAATTTTCCATGTTTTTTCCCAAAAAACGATTCATCAATTTCCATTTTTTCTAAAAATGATTCACCCAAAGTCCATAGAATAATTTTTTTTTACCTTACAAATCACCAAAATTTTATATAAACTAGACAAAATCCTTATAAACTTGAATATTTTTACAAAACTATCACCAAACATTTTAAATTTTTCATATTAAGGACTAGTAATATTAGCCCATGTTTCTACATTTTAATATAAATTTTCATTCTTAAAATCATCCATGTTCTCTCCCTTACAAGACTTCAATATTGAATGCCAAAAATGAAACAATTATGGTCATAAGGCTAGTGAATGTATATTTTCAAAGTATTACATCAAGGAAAGTATCTTCGTCATTAAGGAAAATTATAAGAAGATATGGAGAAGAAAAGTTAAAGTACAAAGGAAGAAAAATGATAAAGATATTGCATCTGAAATAGATAAAATTGACAATGGGAGAATGATGGGTGAAGTGTCTAATAAGGTATATGAAAATCATAGTTATGCATATGAAGTGGATCAAGCTCAATAAAATAAAACTCCTAAAGAAAAATGTGACACAATTGCATAACTTGATAATGTGTTGCAAATAAATTATTCATTACCCAACAAATGGTAAATGCATAAAGAAAACTCTCAAGAAAAGGATAAAGAATCTTATGTTTCACAAGACAATAATGATGAGATGAAATTTTAATAGGATATCAATCAGAATAATTAAGTAATGATGATCTTTTGGAAATTTTTAAGCACTATTTTGATGATCTACTAAAATTCCTCCTCACAAAAAAAAATATAAAAGAAAGAAAGGGAGGAATTAGGGAATATTTAAGATTGTTCCTATTGATACCCCTATGAGTATTGAAGTACAGAAGAATGAAGAAGCTCTTGGGTTACAAATGAATATATAACTAGCATCATTTAAAGGAGCATGGTTTGATGGTATAACTCTATTTTGCAAGATCTTATATGGTTTGTTGCAGATCTTCATCTGCCAAGGAACAGTGTTGGTTATGTATTCTCCCAGTGAAGTTATGTGAATAGATTCTGAGGAAATTCTGTCATGGTACATGGTTGGTACATATGTGAGATCCATTGATATATCTTATGATAGAGGCATATCATGTGTGATATGACACGTTTTTAAAGCACATTGTTGGTACATTGTTAGGGGAACTTGTTGATGAACTTGATATATGCCTCGTTCACTTTTGGCCCATATTTCTTGACATATATTTTCTTCATGGTTGATGCATGAGACAGTAAGTATTATTGGAATACACTTGATGTATGGTATGGCATGAGTTTAGATGGTTGATGTATGGACAGGTCCAAGGATTTCTATAGAGTAGATCATTCTTGAACAATTGATCTATGTTCCAGTTGAACAGTAGTATTTGAAACAAAAAAAGATTGCATTGGTAACATATTTTTCATCTTACAGAGAAGATAGGGGGAGTTATTCTTCTTCCCATGATTGGTTGCAGCAGCATGATTCCAAGCGGAGAGATAATTGGCAGTCATGCCACCAACATTGCCTCGGAGTGATATACCTTGTCCAAAGGGGAGGAGACTTAAATATAGGGGGAGAATTACCTCAGAGGGAGTGTCACCCTAAAGGGAGCAAGGAAACATCCCTTTAGGAATTTCTATCAAAAGGGGATAATGATCAGTAAAATCTAGTTAATATTGAAAAAGGGGTTTCACTTCGTTGCCATCAATGCCAAAGGGGGAGAATGTTGGACATGGTGTTATGGTGTTGATATTGATTTCAATGAAGGAAAATATGATTAATGGTGGACATGGTATTATGTTGTTGGCAATGATGTCAAGAAGATCAATATGGAATTATCATTATATGTCTTTGAGATCCTAAATCTCATGAAAGATAACATAGTAGGTTGTGCAAAATACATAGCACAAGGTCCATAGGAATCAGGTATAAACCTAAAGCTCATGAGAGATAGTGGGGAAATTATACACACACGGAATGAGAGAATGGAAAGGATGAAGGAAATATCATAAGGGAGAGCACAATACAGAAGTGCTATTAGGATTGAAATCCCCACATTAAAACTCCAAGAGAATCATGTTTTCTAATGTATTTCTTGGGACAATCCTGGAACATCAAATCACGTAGAAGCCAAAACCCATTAGATCATATTGAGAAAATTTGGGACAATCCTACACCATAATATCGCACAGAAGCCAAAATCTGCACAAAATAACCCTTTGTAAAGGATCCTAGAATCCTATTCGACTATTCAAAATTTGGCATCCCCGGTCTTCCAAATCCAAACTCATGAATCCCCGATACGCGAAATGGGCAGATCTCTGCCACCTGTCCTCCAACATGGATGGTCCCGATGTCTTCGGGACTTTTGGGACGTAGTCGAGTTCACTCTCCCGCCTAACTAAAGGTTAAGATCAATGGCTTATAGAGCTCCGATGGGTCATTGGGATCTACGGTCCAAGATCCCATCACGATCACGCGACTCGAGACTTCGTGACTCCAAGAGCCCGGTCTTCCAACTCCAAACCCATGAATCCCTGATACACGAAATGGTCATATCTCGCTATCTCTTCTGAGCTTGAATCACAAAGTTCAAACTCTCGGAGCTTCACGCTCCCATGACCCCGAGACCTTAGAAAGATACTCTTTCTTACATAAGGTTTCCAAACCCGGATTGCATGAACCCTCAGATGGTTCTCGAGAAATTATCCCCGACCTTAATGGAGTCTCTGGTAAGGTTCAGTACGGTTACAAGGTTTATGGGGTAATTCTCGAAAAAGAGTACTCTCAAGGGGCCTTCCCAGAATATTACGAGAAACTAAGCAAATAAGATGATTTTCGATGGAGAGAACTCATGTCCCAGACTTAATCATTTGTGCAGAAAACAACTATGGCATGTAAGCATACACAAGCATCCATTCTATCAAATCAACGTTAGGTAAGCACTTTTATTCAGAACTATTTACAAGAACATAAAATTGAACATGCAAATTATGGCATTAACTTCAAATAACACTTATCAGAAATAACACTAGAGGTGATGCAATTGCTCAGAGGGGTGCTCGTTTCCACCCAACCGTAGGCTCAGAGACTCTGATAGGATTTACCACTAGCCACCCCCGAGCTGAGACCACGATGCTGCGAGACTGCGTCTTGGTTTTCCAGAGACCGAGAATGAGGGTTACTCTCCCCCTTCTCTGCTATCACTCACTTTGCATATCTCCAGAGTTCTTCCTCCTTCCCTTGCGTCTGCCCCTATGCGCTTCTTCCTCATACATTTTCCCCTTGTGAGGTTGTGTGTGGTGCGATTTCCCTTGCGGTGGTCAGGCCCGAGGCTCCTACGGATGGGCGGTTCACTTACCCCATCCCTCATTAATTCCTGAGGAGCCATCTACCTACCAACCTGCGAGTAAATTATTTCGGGCCAGCGAGCCGCTCTTGGTTCTCTGGGCCAGTGAAGTCCAAATATGGTCTTGGTTTCAGTGGAAGTTAACGCCATCTTTCCAGGTGCCTTCCACCACCTTTCTTCAGCCATCGTGGTCTCTTTTTTCAGCATATCCCCTCTCAGCAGTCCTGCAATATATATATATTCATAATATTATTTACATTCATCAACCTTTTTCACAAGGTCCATTCACATCACACATTCACATTTTTTAGTTTGCCACAGTTCTTGGCCAGTATAGTTATTTTTACAAACTGGAGGAAACAGGGTGTTACAATTCCCTCCCCCTTAAAGGAACATCTTCCTCGATGTTCTTATCTATCAACATGACATGCATGTATAGAATTAAACAAAATCGGATATGCCTGTCTCATGGCATCCTCCATTTCCCATGTAGCCTCATTTAGGCCAAAATGTCTCGACTCCACCTTGACCTATGCAATGGTTCGGTTCTGGAGTGGGGTTTCCTTTATGTCCAGTATGCACTGAGGTTCCTGTAGAAATTCTCCCTCTGATTCCACCTGGATCACAGACCAGTCAATTATATGATTAGCATCATGTACATATTCCTTCAATAATGAAACATGGAAAACATTATGTGCTTTTACTATGGGAGGAAGTGCTAGCCTATAGGCTACAGGTCCCACCCTATCTAGAACCTCAAAGGGTCCACAATACTGAGGTGCCAACTTGGCACAAGCTCCGATTTTCAGTGAACTCTTCCTGGGCCTAACTCTGAGATATACATAGTCTCCCGCTTTGAACTCTCTTGGAGTTCTATTTTGGTCGGCATAACTTTTCTGTCGGTTCTGAGCGACCTTTAGGTTTTTCTTTATCTGAGTCACCTTTTGTTCCATTTATTTCAACATGTCGGGTCCAAAAGAAATCCTATTTACGGGATTACTCCAGCTGACTGGAGTGTTACACGGTCTACCATAGAGGACTTCGAAGGGACTCATCTTTAAGGATTCTTGGTAGTCATTGTTGTAGGCAAATTCTACCAGTGGCAGGTAGTCTTCCCACTTCTTGGGTTGATGCATAACATGCATCCTTAACATATATTCTAGTATTTGATTCACTCTTTCTGTCTGTCCGTCGGTTTGAGGGTGATAGGTGGTGTTAAACAACAACTTGGTCTCTAAACTAGCCATCAGTGATTTCCAAAAGTTGGAAGTAAATTTCGTGTCTGTGTCAGACATGATTTCTTTCGGCATACCATGCAGTCTGAATATCTATTTCATGAATACCTGGGTGATATCGATTTCCTTACAGGTCGACTTGATGGGGATGAAGTGAGAAGACTTGCTCAATTTATCCACCACCACCATAATGGCGTCATTTTGTCTGGTTGAGGTTGGTAATCCAGTGATGAAATCCATGGAGATGGTTTCCCATTTCCACTCTGGGATTGGTAAAGGTTGCAATAACCCTGCTGGGTGTCGATGTTTTGCTTTAACCTATTGGCACTCTATGCATTTGGCTAGGTACTCGGCTATGTCTTTCTTCAATCCAGGCCAATAAAATTGTTTCCTGGTGGCAGTGATCATTTTTTGGTATCCTGGACGACCCGAGTAGGGTCTTTTATGTAGTTCATCCATAATGAACCTCTTCAAGTCGTCATAATCTAGGATATAAAATATTCTTTTGTAAGTGAGAAGACCTCCTTCAGTCTTCTAATGGCCTTCATATTTTACTCCGGCGGGTTCTTGCTGTAGGTACATGGTCATGGTTTGGACGAAGGGATCTATTTCTTGTGCATTTTTTATTCTTTCCTTGACATCTGTCTCGCAGGTGATCACCACTTCCAGGTGAATTGTTTTCATACTTCTGGTAAGGGCATCAACCACCCTATTTTCCTTTCCTTTAATGTGTTTGATTTCAAAATCAAACTCGCTAAGGAGGGCCATCCACCTAGATTGTCTAGTATTGATATTTGGTTGATCAAACAGGTATCGCAATCCACAGTGATCTATC
>SNQJ01S0029225.1:90498-120729 GCA_010110895.2 Picea sitchensis
AGGTGCCAGCATCGCCAGGTGTCTTCTGGGGGATTGTCTTGCTAGTAGTCAGCTACTCTTTTCAGGCCCGCAAGTGTAGCTTGGGTGTAGATGTCCCTTGTCCAATCCTCATTGTCCAAAACTGGCCATTGTTTCCAAGAATCTTTCCAGAAGAGAGTTGTTTCCCCATTTCTAATTTCCCAGAAGGCATGTTGAGTCACCAACTGTCTATTCTGCTTAGCCACTATCCATATTAAGGAGCCTGGTTCATCCCCATTCCATCGAATTAGGTTCTTTTCCACCACATTTGGTGCATATTTATTCCTCCAAAGTCTGGCCCAGATCTCCTTGGGGTTTTTGAGCCACTGCCACCAAATTTTTGGCGCTTAGAACTTTGTTCATCATGAGGGGGTCCTGTAATCCCAAGTCGCCTTGCTCTTTGGGTCGGTAGAGTTTGTCCCAGATGACTAGCGCTCTTTTCTTCCCTGAGTTGAGGCCTTGCCAAAAGAAGTTTCTTTGTAAGTTTTTAATGGTTGTGAGAATGAACTTCGGGGCAGCCAGCGCAGAGAAGGTGTAGACAGGAAGGGCCTGAAGAACAGCTCGGAGAAGAATAAGATGACTGGGAAGGTTTAAGACTCTGTATGTCTAGGAAGAAATCCTTTTGGTAAAGGAGGATAAAAGATGTTCCGAAGAGGAGTTCCGGAGGGCATTTTCAATCAGGGGAATGCCAAGGTATTTGGACGGAAGGGAGCTTCTGTTGAAACCTAGGATATCAGAGATATGGCATTGAATTGGAGGTGACATATTGAAGAAAAAGATTTGGGACTTATCCTTGTTGCAGTCCAAACCCGAAGCGTCCGAGAAGGTCTGGAGGATCGCTAGAAGAGAATTGGCTTCTCGGATAGTTGGGGTAGCCATCAGAAGCGTGTCGTCCACAAATTGACTATGCGAGATAGGAGGGGAAATGCCATGCAAGGGGAGGCCTGTCAGAAGGTTGCTTTCAAGAGCTGCATGGATGAAACGACTAAGGCATTCGTCCATAATGATGAAGAGTAAAGGGGAAAGAGGATCTCCCTGTCTAATTCCTCTTGAGGGGGAGAAGGGTCGAGAGGGAACGCCATTGATAAGAATGGAGAAGAAAGCCAAGGAAGTTAGATTCAGAATAGAAGTCACCCAATGCTGATCAAAACCAAAATCTAGGAGCATTGCCCACATATATTCCCAGCTTATCTTGTCAAAGGCTTTAGAGAGATCTAATTTGAGTAGCATACCTGGAGTTTTGGTCTTCTGCAGAGAGTGGATCACTTCATGGGCTAGGATGACGATGTCCATGATTTTTCTGCCTTCAACATAGCCTGATTGCTCCGGGGATATAATTGTCGGTAAGATAGGCTTGAGTCTCCTAGCAATCACTTTTGTTAGGAGTTTGTAGATGACATTGCAGAGAACTATGGGTCTGAACTTCTTGGGGTGGTGTTCCTGTCCCTCTTTGGGTACTAGGGTGAGGAAAGTTGCATTGAGAGCCTAGAGGACTTGCCCGGTTGCTCTAGAGTCTTCAAGAATTTCCCAAACCTCTACCCTGATCATCAGCCAGGAATGGTGGAAAAAATCGTTGGTGAAGCCATCAGGTCCAGGAGCCTTGCATTTGGGAGTGTCCTGAAGCGCCTGATCCACTTCCTCGATTGTAATGGGCCGGAGTAGGGCTGAGTTTTGGTTCTGGGTAACGAGGGAGGGCACATGTTATGTGACCTTAGTAATGGCCTCATATCTATCCGGGAGTGGTTCCGTGAGGAGATTTTGATAGTAGTCAATCAAGGTTGTTTCCATGTCTTCGTGAGAATGAATAGTCTCCCCATCTGCAGAGATGAGACATGTGATCTTATTAGAGTGCCTTCTGTGGATGAAAATTCTGTGAAAGAATTTGGTATTGCGTTCCCCTTCCTTGATCCATTGGATGCGTGATTTCTGTTTCCATAGAATCTCTTCTTGTCTTTTCCTGGCCTCTAGCTGTTGATTTACTTTTACTTCCTGGGATTTTAGCTCGTTCGTTAGCCCCTGCGTTCTAATCTGGTTTTGGATCTGGCCCATTTGTTCTAACACCTACTTTTGGGAATCAAAGATATTGCCAAAGGTTTTCTTATTCCAAATTTTGAGAATTTTTTTGAGGTTCTTTAACTTTTGCTGAAATATGTACATTTTGGAGCCGTGAGAGACCTCTGCCTCCCTCAACCAGTCCTGTATTTTTGCTTGGAAATAGGGATGGTTGAGCCAGAAATGTTCAAACCTGAAGAGTTTCTTTCCAGGTGTGGCTAGCACATCCAGCCATAGCTGTATAGGCCAGTGATCCGAGCCAGAGAAATTCAAGATGGTAGCTTCCATAGCCATTCCTTCCATCATAAGGGAGTCAGAGATGAGGAATCGATCTAGTTTGCAGGCGATTTGGTGTATTTCAGTTATTCTATTTGTCCAAGTGTGAATGCCATTCATGGTTTCCAGGTCAATAAGGTGAAGGTTATCTATGAGGCCGTTGAAGTCACTGGAGTCCCGATCCAGTCGTCTTGATCCTCCTTTTTTTTCCTCCAGGCTGCGAATGATATTGAAATCTCCCCCAATAATCCATCTGTTATGTTGTGTTAGGCTAGATAAGTAGTCCAGGTTCCTGAGGAAGGCCTTCTTCTCCCTTGGGTTGGTTGGGCCGTAGACATTGGTCAAGTGTCTCGGCTTGTTTGAGCCAATAAGCCTATAATTTGTCGTAATGTACCATCTGGTAGCGAGAAAGTTTTCCAGCAGCACTGAGTTGGTATTCCAGAGGATAGTCAATCCTTCATTTGTGCTTGTGGCTATGGTTGAAACTGCTTCCCCTTGCTTCCAACAATAGGGAAGTAGCATGTCAACATCTTCTGAGGTGCATTTTGTTTCCTGCAAAAGTACTATGTCAGGTTTTTCCGCAAAGATCAGATCCCATAGAAATTTTTGCTTGCTACGTCCATTGAGGCCTCTGATATTCCATGAGATGATCTTCATGATGATGGGGGCGTAGGGAGAGGGGGGAATTTGTCCGAGATCAAGTGGATTTTCCCTAAGTTTACCATAAAGTGGCTTATTTCTTGTATAAGCTTATTGGTGGATTTCCTCCCTCTTTTCTTTTCGTCTTTCTAAGATTTACTTGGGTTTTTTGACTGACTGCCCTGTATTCCTAGACCTTTGCTAGCCCACGCTGAGGACCCAACTAAGGAGTTGAGAAATACCTTGTGCACCTTTCGTAATTGATCCCTGGGTATGGTGTAAAGTTTTTGATGCCTGTAGGCATGTTCAAGGTGCTCCAGATCCACCCCGACTATTTCTTGCTCCTCCAACTCCATTTCTGCATCCCCGTCCTCTATCACCATAAAGTCTTGCGGGTCCTGAGCCACGTCTAGGGGGGTGAGATCTGACTCCTTACCTTGTGGGGACCGTTCATCCCCTTGTCTAGTATGTTGGGGGCCATTATCCGGAAATTGGTTCATTGGGGTGTATAAGGGCTGTGGGGTTCTCTGGTTGATCTTGTAGAATTGCAAATTTATTACTAGTTGAGGGATATTTACTTACTTGGGCTGGTTGCTTTCTTCCTCCTTGTCTTCTTTTCCCTGCTGGTTGAGTAAATCCATCCTTGTCTTCGTCACTTTCTAGGTTCCCTTCTTTGTGAGATGTATTGAGAGGGCACTCTCTGAAAAGATGACCATGTTCTTGGCATTTCCGGCATCGGAATGGACTATGTTCATAGTCAATGGTTTGGGTCCAGTCCTCGTCATGACATTTCAGTATGATGGATCCTGGGAGAGGCTTGGGCCTTGGCTATGTTCAGGTACACACAAATTCGCGTAGAAGAGGTATAGTGCCTCTGCTTGGTGGCTTCAGAAGACTTAACATAGTTGTCGATGGTGTTGCCTATTCCGGCTAGGACCTCCTCCAGCCAGAATTCCTGGGGGAGAGAGTACAATCTGATCCATACAGGTTCATGGGAAAAGTCCTCCTTTTCAGGGCTGAACTTCTCTATCCAGAATCTTAAGAAGAGTCCCGCCGAGTTGAAGAAGTACGGCCCCCCATCAAAGATACGGTTGTGATCCTCAAGGTTGTGGAGGATGATTGTGAAGAACCCCTTGGAGCCCAGTTGTAGCTCATAGTGACCTTACGGCTTCCACCAATATTGTATCCATTTGATCAGATCGTGCTCAGAAGGCCAGAGCCCTAGGAATTTTCTCACCAGGGCATAGTCTCTCATATATTGCTTTTGCTCTTCTATACGTGGTGAGATGATAACGTATTTTGGGGCCTATGGCGCTTGTGGGATACATTTACCTGGAATCCATGGAGTTGACGCAGTGGATGGGATAGTCTCTTTCTCTGGATCGATATCCATCTCCCGATCCTTGAAGGTTCCTTCCGCCAAAAGTTTCGAGAGCAGATCTGGTGGCAGCTCAAAGGTCAGTTGTTTCGTACCCTCTGCAACGTTTCCATTCGGTGTGGCTTGGTTGTAGGAGGCCCCATTCGGCCCCCCCTCCCTCCGAGACATGAGCCCCAGAGGGGCATGCCTTGTGACAATGTGGCTCAGAGCGGCTAAAGAACCCTAAACCCTCGGCTCAGAGCGATTTCCATTTTCATATTATTTTCATTATTTTCAATGGAGTCTTCTCGACCTATTTAAAATAAGAAAACTCTACCCCGGATCGGGTGATGGTGTGGGTCACATGGCAACAAGAGGAGGCGCACACAGGCTAGCGTGGCAGATGCCATGTGATGGATCTGTGCCAAGCATAGCCGCCACCCCATGCATTTAAACCATCCTACGACGTCCAAGGCACCATTAAGCTTGGTGCATTTCCCGTCTATGCTTTTCCTCTCGATGGACGATTTCATTGAAGGTGTCATCAACCTTTGCATGTGGCTCGGCCTTCATCTCCTCCAGTCGAGCAGATATGGTTCATTCCAGCTTCCTTCTTCCTTGGCGCTCTCCTGTTGTGCTTCAGACCCCTCATACTAGCTTCTTGGCACTCTACAGCAACTGTCTCTTCTCCAGGACTCTCCGCTCACCTGGGGCTTCTCTCACAGTCCAACCATTTCCCTCGAGTGGACAGTATGCCTAGGCAAAGAGGAAGACCAAGAAGGGGCTCGCCCTAGATTCCATCCCGACCACAAGCACCTATACCTCACCCTGGTTCCCATATCAGCATCGGACGCATATCCCCCTCCCAATATTCTCTTTCCTCACACTCCTCACACTCAGCGCACTCTTCGCAACCTGAAATTGAACCACTCGCCACTTCTTCCCGGATTGAAGGTTTGGTTCTTACGCATAGCTCGGTCAACTTACCCTCAGAGCCCTTCTTGGACGAAGCCTCCACTTCTCGGGCACCCCCACTTCCCCTGGCCAACGCCCCTTTGTTGGCTTCAGAAGCATTCCATAGTCACCCACCCTTGGAGGTGTCACCATTTCCACAGTCTATCTCCAACTCCATCCCAAACGAGCAGATGCAGGATAGCATGGACATTCTTTACAGGCTGGTTTTTGAGCTCCAACAGGGCGTGGATGATATACAATTCTGACTACAGCAGCTGGATGGGAAGGCCTCTGCACTCCTCCACATCCTCTCCACCTTCCAAGGAGCAGCAGTACAACCCAAGCACGCCCCAGTGGACATGTTTGGTAGGGGCGAACAGGAGCTTCCAGTGGAGGGTGGCAATTTGGGGCAAGACATGCACGTGGATGGGGAGGTTACATCAGTAGTGGATAATGCAGATGCCGAATCGCAAATGGAATGGCGAGGAACACCTGTCGAAGAAGAGCTCTGAAACAAGGCTACCCATGCCACCTAGTCGGACTATAAGCCAAATGTATGACCCTTATGGAGAATCTACTTATGTTTTAGTTTATTTCTATCAGTTATGTTTACAATTTTACTAGTTTGATAGACAGGTAGACCATAACACTGGCTGGCTAAACCGGTTTCCCCCTTGGGGCAGTTCAGTTACTACAGCTTGGCAATTTTGAATATTCTGCAACTCTGGTTTTGTTTTTTGTAGGCTCTTTATACATTAATGAAATACTCTTAGTTACAAAAAAAAATAATAATAAGAAAACTCTAGTTATTGAAGAGGAATATTTGGTAGACAGAGACAAGGACATTTTTTATCTCATCCTGTCATTTGATTCTTTAGAGTTACGCTAGCTGGAAAACCATAATTTTAGGGATCTTGTTGATCATTACCATGTCTAGGAATCTGATTTAGCGAGGTTTTTGGTACCCCAAGTGTATGATTTTCTCGAGTTTTTGGCCTAGTGCACCTCAAACTACATTTACTCCAAAAGAGTTGTCATTTCCAAGGATGGGTCTATGTTCATCGAATTAATTCTTGAATCCATTGCTGAAATGTTGAGGTGGCCATTAAACCCCGATCGTAAACCATTAAACCTCAATACTGAATCATTAAATGAAGTTGTAATGGCCAAATGCTTTAGAGAATTAAAACCTTAAGAGATAGTTTCCCTTTTACAAACATATAAGTGAAAAATTCTTGATGCACCTATAGATAATGTCATTCTCGAGTCGATCTTGTTCCCTGAAATCCCAAGAAAATGTATTTTCATGATTTCTATAATATTGGAAAAAGACAATGACCTAGTATTTGATGAGTTTGTGTTAGGAATTATGGTATCAATTTTTCCTATTGCTACCAAACACATGACCAAATTCAGTTTTTCCCAATTTTTAGCAGACCAAATACATTATCAATTGTTAAAATTTGAGTCTCTTAAAAGTTTTAGTTACCAATCTTATATAGTTTACCTCTTTTTGTTTTCTCAAGCCTTTCATTTTACACATTTTTGATTAAAGGTTGAAGATGAGATTGGTAACCCAGATTTAGTCATTCATTGGACCTCATTGATCAAGAAGAAGCCCTTAAATGTTGGATTTTCATTGTATAATGATTAGTTTATGTTTAAAGTCTCCCAAATCATATATATTTAAATTCCCCCTAGAATCTTCCATAAATGCAAGAAATTATTACAGTTAAGCCTAGATAAGAGAGTGGGAGATTGGCATATCTTTGAGAACTATACTGAAATCAGAGTCTATGGCTTTGAGGTTCAACCTTTTCTACTACCTAATTTATTCACCCCTAGAATATTTTCACTAGAGTTCATTAGATAGAGATTGAATTGAGATGTATTCATTTTGTATCAAGGAAATATAAGGCTAGTTTTAAATTAAAGAAATAAGTTGGACCTTTTATTTTCTATACCATATCAATATTGCAGATGAAACCAAAATTTCTTTCAAATATGGGATTTACACAGGGATATCCATGGAATTATGATCCCCACTCTATGATTTCCTCAAAAATAATCTCACATGGGCAGACTCCTTGTCAACATCAACAGAAAGCACAGGTAGAGATGTTGGCCAACCAAGATAGCTAGGAGGAGGTAAAGAATATTTTACATGTTCACAACAAGGTTCTAGAGAAACCTTTGAATTCTCTAGTTACACAAACTCTTCATTAGTTTGAGAATGCATATAAAATAAATATTTTAGAATCAACTCAAAAGGATTCATGGAAAGAGGAAAAAGGATCAGTTAAAAGAAAAAAATTGGAAGCAGTTGATGAAGAAGAAGAAGAAGATCTAGAGTTACAAGAATAAATAATATCGATAAACAAATGTCCTACTGTGAATATAGAATTAGAATCACCAGAGAATCCTAAGCGTGTAGGGAGTCAAAGTAAAATAGAATCATGGGTTATTGATCAAGCAAAGCGGATTGACCGGGTTTATCATTTCATGGACATCAGAAAAACAAGTGAAAATATTAAAAAGAATAGTATTCCTAAAATTTATGACCATGATGTGTATCAGACCAGGATGATATCAGTTGTCAATTATGAGAAGGGAAGATTAAATATAGAGGTTATGGATCCAAAGGAGGAGAAGAAAGTGACAAACATTTCCATTGATCTTAATGCATTTCATTCATTGGATAAATTTTGTTTACATAGAAAAACTGTAGAAATGATAAACAGGTGATCAAGATTAATTTTTGAACGAAATAAAAGAAAAGATATTACAATGAAATACACATAAAAATTTCTAGAAACACAGAAATACAACATTACATGATTTCTATTAATGAAAGAAATGTACAGAGACTGTAAAAATACAGAGTGCAAGACTTGCTAGAATGGTGGCATCTTTATCTATGAGAAGAGATGTGATGGCTACGCTCATTCACAAGAAGATGATTGCAATGAGGATTTGAAGGCCTTTTATAATAAACATGAATGCAAAAACCCTAGACATCCAAAAACCTAACCCTAGGAGTTGAAGCACCAAAATTCATGTGGGCTCTGTTGAGGTAAGTTAGTACATTAACTTCTCAGGGTCGTAAAGTTTGCATACAATCTCTATTTTAGGCATGTGATAGCCCATTGGAAAGGTATTTACTAGAACTATGAATTATTCCATCAAGCTCTAACTTTGTGTACAGTCTGACTATGTAAATCCAAGAAAACATTGTTTAGGGCCCCAAAACGGCCCTGTAAGTATAGAAATATGTACTGACATGAAAACTTCCAAAATAAGCCAGTTGGAATAGGTGGGAAGCTACCAATATCCAATTGGATTTTATATAGGGCTTCAGGATAGCCATGGAAGTGCATAACCCATAATTACAAAGAAATGTCCCCATTACAGATAAATGTGTTGAACTAAAAACTGTTAAGATGAGCAAGTTGGAATTTGGAATAGGTGGGTAGCCACCAATATACACATGGATCAATCCTTCCCCATTAAGAAGCAATGGTTTCTATTGTGTTGAGATCTTGGAGAAGAGGGGAAAGCGTTTGCTAAATCTAAATCTTGGTGAGTTGCATGCCTTGTTGGATAAGTTGTGGTTCTTAGTCTGTGGAAGGTTCACAAACTTGTTGTTGGTGTGGTTGAATCTATTCCACCAACCTATTGTCTCTAGGCTTGATGGGGAATTGTGTAGGAACCATTGTAGGTGAAGAAACAATATATTTTTTTATCTTTTGCAATCTACTTCTACTGGATAGAAGGTGTTGAGGTTACAGTGGTTGTATTGGCCTTTTCTAAATCCTTTGAACAGACTATGAAGAGGATGAATTTTGCAGAATGAGAGATTACCTTGCAGAACTGTTTTGGTGGAACATTAGTTGGAACTACCTCTAGTATTCGGTAGATCTGACCCCCCAGAGTAATAATAACACTACGAGGTCGAGACTCAGAAAAAACATGGAATTTCCACATGTATGGTTGGCCCAAAACAACATCACAAACATCAAGAGGTGCAACATCACATACTACCTCATCCTTGAAGGGTTGGATTCCATAGGACAGGAGACATTGTTGGATGACACATAAATCTCATCCCTGGAGAAGCCACCTAATGTTGTATGGTTGCGGGTGTGGTGTTGTCGACAACCCCAATTATTCAAAGAAAATAGCTTAGATGCAGTTATCCCAGCTACTGCTATAAACAATGAAATGCAACGGGGTCCCCTTAACCCACATCTGTGAATGGAAGAGGAACTCCCCCTCTAAAGGATCTACTAGTTCTTCTAGTTGAATTGTTGCGGTCGCGACAGTAGTAGTGGGGTTTGTTTCGATGATTTGTCTATTTTCAATATTTTATGGATCATATTATGAATTGGGTTAAGGTTCCTTGTATTTTACCTCGACCACCAATGACTGTTGCGAGTGACATTCATCGGTGTTGTGCCAAGGTATTTTGTGGAAGTCACACCACTTCCCATTGTTATTCTTCATCTTTCCTTTACCCTTGTTTTCATGTGTCTTGGACTGGTTTTTTGGAGGTTGTTGGTTGGGGATGTCTTTACCATGCTTTGTTTGTTGTGGATTTGCAGACCCGAACTCCCATTTGTTCTGGTGCCTAAATTTATGCTTTATTTTGACAACATATTGATAGACAGCTCCCAATGATGAGATGTTTAGGAAATCCAATTTGGTTTGGATTTACCTATGCAGAGCCCCACAGTATTTTAGAAAAATATGTCACTCGGAGTCTTTGATACCCAAATTAGTGCACAAGGTATGGAAAGTATTTGTGAAATCTGGCACTATTTTGTTCTTCTCTTGCCACAGTGTGGTCTATATCATGTATTGTTCTTCATAGTTATCAACAGGGAAGTGTTGTTCCTTTATCACATCCAAAAGAATCCCAAGTGGGATCGGCCCCATATATTCCATATTCCTCTGTGGAAATTTTCTCCCAGTAAGTTTCCCACCATTGTTTGAACTGGGGGTGAGCCTTGAGGAGTGTGAATATGATATTTTCCTTGTCGGAAAAAATTGTGAATAGAGAAATAACCTTCTAGCAAATTTATCCATTTTTCTAAGGCATATGCATCTATATGACCTTCAAATATGAGAATATAAAAATTAACTTGTACCTTGAAGGGAGATGTTCCTCCAAACTAGTCGCTTGATGAAGATGCTCATGTTGCTATCAGTAGGCCTTGAATGATGTGGGAAATGTCTCCATCATTTCTTCCCTCTGTCGTGCGAGAGCTTGCTTAAGCAATAGGTTAATAGAATCTTCTTCTCCATCGTTTTTATTTTCTTCTATGATAGAGGGTTTCCTGGGAGTGCGAGATGGATTGTCCTCAAGAGAGACAAGCTTGAGACCCCACTTGCTATACCTGGACCTCATCGAGGACATGCACTTAAAAAATGATCAAGAGAATCCTGCTTTGATAACAATGATCCAGATTAATTTCGGAGCGAAATGAAATCAAAGATATTACAATGAAATACACATAAAAATTTCCAAAAATAGATAAGTACAGCAATACATGATTTCTATTAATGAAACAAATGTATAGAGACTGTAAAAACACAGAGTACAAGACTCACTAGAATGGTGGAAACTTTATCTCTGAGAAGAAATGTGATGGCTATGCTCATTCACAAGAAGATGATTACAATGAGGCTCTGAAGGCATTTTTATGATAGACATGAATGCCAAAACACTAGACATCCAAAAACCTAACCCTAGGAAATGAAGCGCCAAAAGGCATGTGGGCCCTATTGAGGTAAGTTAGTACATTAACTTCCTGGGATCGTAACTTTTGCATGCGATCTTCATTTTAGGCATGTGATAGCCTGTTGGAAAGGTATTTTAGAGAAATAAATATTATGTCGTCAAACTCTGACTTTGACTATAGTTTGACTCTGGCAAGCCAAGAAAACATTGTTTAGGACCCCAAAATGGAACTGGAAGTATAGAAAGATGTACTGACCTAAAAACTTCCAAAATAATCCAGTTGGAATAGGTGGGTGGCCACCAATATCCACCTATATGTTGTGTAGGGATTTAGGATAGCCCCAAAAGTGCAGAACCCACAATTACAAAGAAATTTCTTCATTATAGAGAAACGTACTGAACTGAAAAATGTCAATATGAGCCAGTTGGAATTTGGAACAGGTGGGTGGCCACCAATATCCACCTAGATCAACAGGGATGCCATGATAGAAAATTTTGGAATAAATAAGATTTAATTCATAAATGAGAAACTCGGGATTCAACTAAAAAGTGAAAAATTTTCCACTAGAACCAGGTAAATAAGAGTAGAAGAGTTGGAACAATGGGTAATGGAACTAGGATCCAATCTAAGATATGAAACATCTGGACAAGAATTAATAAAAACAAAGGAAACAAATATCCAGGCATCGAAGAAAAGGATTAGCATCACAATAATTGATCATGTACAAACTCCACAACTACAATCAGTCAAGGTAGAAAAAGAACAATTATTGAAGAAAATGATTCATATGGAAGAACAAATTGATTTATATGCCAAACAGATTGAAACTCTGAAGGGAGGATCTCCTTTAATACAGTCAGTAGAATTGTCTCATCCAACTACTGTATTGTCAAAATAATTGACATATTTAAATCTCGAGGAAGTTGAAATTGATAAACTCAAGAAGACCATTTCAACACAAAATGAATAAATCAAGGACAAAGACAAAGTTATTGAAGAATATCAAAAACTAAAAGATAAAATATAACAATTATAGAAAAAATGAAGAAAAATTTGTCAAGAAAACCTTATCTGATAGGAGCCAGACATATCATTTGGGATGAAATTATCAGTGAAGTTGGAAAGCTGTGGGATTATTTCAAGGTAATAGATGATGAAATGTTGTTAACGGATGAAGAAAATGACGCCATCCAGAAATCATTCCATGAATTAGGAAATAGACCTCAAGTTGTTTCTCAAATTATCAAGTTCCTAAATTTCACTTCCAAAGAAACGCTAGAAAGAAAGGGTGTCAGAGATAGAATTGCAATGGTTATGGAAACTGAAAATATTTTTACAAAGAGAAACCTGAAACATCAAGCTCAAAATAAATGTACTATGGTGAAAAGAAATGTTGAATCCTTCACAAATAAATTGAGGATTTAGTAAATATGGGATTACCTTCATATTGGGATAAAAAGGGGAAAATGCTATCATATGAGAATCATTGAAAAAAATTGTTTACAGACAAAGGAAAAGAAGATAAATTTCAAAGGATGGATGCTACTTTAAGAGGACAGACCATTGTATACATACTGATAGATGATTTCTACCTTCTTTGGAAAATAAAAATATTATTTTCAAATCCTCCCACATATGAAAAATACATAGAGTTGCATATTTCATTTAGGTAGATGAATTCATTTGGTTATCCCTCAGATGAAACTTGGAATCTTCTTCTCTAGTTTTTGGTAAGATGACTCACCAAATGTAGATGAAGTAAATCGGGATTTGTCTCCTCCAAAAATTATATTTTCAAGGAGTCAAAGTTTTTTTTGTATTTGAATAGCCTAAGGAAAGGGATCAAATAACCATTTTGATTTCGACCTAATTTGTATAAATGTGAATGAGAACTCAATTTTAAGAGGCTTTTCGGGACCTGCAAAATCTTTAATGAAATTCTGCAAATTTTGGTGATTCAAACTTCTATGTTTTAATTCATGTGACTTCTTGATTTTATTTTTGTATGCTTAAATTCCCCTTGAATGTGTCTACTTCCACAACTGTGGTAATTTAGTACAACATTTACTATCATGAAATGCAAAGGTATTTTTAAAAGTAACATATTTCTTAAATATACTCTGAGTATTAAGAAGATTTGTTCTTAAATTTATTATTCCTTTTTAAATAGAAACGAAGTATTCATTTCTATTTGAATTATATCCTTGTTAAAATACATGTTTTGTCATCTTTCTTCTGTCTAAAAGGTAAAACAATACTTATCTAAGGATACATTGTTTTGCACTTAGATTTTGTTTCTCTTCTTCTCTCATACCCTAAAACATTCAATTTTCTGAGACATAGAAAATTTTCCTTCAATATCAATCTTTAAATATTTAAAGACTAGTAATACATGCGTGAATAAAGCATAAAAACACTATGTTTTAGGACAGATCAACTCAAACAAAATTAATCACAATAAATGGATTCCTTAGCATAATTTCCTAGCCAAAAACATCTCAAGGGTTACAACAAGTGGCGGGGAGGTGTGAGGTCAAACAAGGAAGATCTAGAGTCTCATTGATTATGAACAGGTGGAGAGTTTTATGGTAATCACAACAACCACAGAGAAATTGTTGAAATTGCATGATTATGCAATTGGAAGCTTGAAGTGAAGTGATGTTTCTACACATATGATAGTTTAAGAAGAAATTAATCCAGACAAACAAGTTGAGTAGATTGGTGTTGCCAGTAGGTTGGTTCCTACACCTTGCTAAGTTGGTTCTCAGTTAAGGGGATTGGTGTCTCTAGCAGGTTGGTTCCTACAAATATTGTAACTCAAGGTTGGGGCCTTCAAGTTTTTTTGAGTTGGTGCTCAGGTGAATGGATTGGTGTCTCTTTTAGGTGGGTGCCTATAAACATTGTAACGAATTGTTTTTTTTAGTAGGTTGTTTCCTATGAATATATTTCAATGAAATTTTCCCATGGTTTTCTCCAATTTGGGTTTCCATGTTAAATATTTGTGTAATTTTCATTGTATGTCCATATATAATTCTTATTGATTGATTATGCTTGAAAATTAATGAATTGATAAGTGTAGTACAGTAAAAAAAGAAAAATCAATCAAATGCATATTCACCCCCCTCTAAGTATAAGTAAGTGTGCCAACAGTATCAACCCACAAAGGAGTATATTTATTTTATCATTGGGTTGCTTAGGAGGGGGAGTTTTGACCTCAGTTCCTTGATCTACCATCTAGAATTGGAGGGGATAGCGAGTTGGCGTATGTGCAAAGATATGTCAGTCTAGATATTGTGCACACTACAAACTTCCAGGTTGTTGGTGGTCAATTGTGGATAGATGCATTTGGTGTAGAGGAGTTAAATGTCCCTTATTTTCATGACACAGGAACACTTTACCTCTAATGGTTAGAGAATTAGTTTCTCATTGATGTACTATGTATATAGTTTTATTTAGAGGCCCCAAATCATTAGCTTGTCATAGATTTTTTTGCGTAATTTTTGTTTCACATAGATTGTTTTCACTCTATTTTTATGGGATATTATTCTTCCCATTAGTGTCAGAGTTGTTTACATTATTTTTTGAGAGGTTTCATGTCACTCAACCGATAGTATCTAGTTTCCCTCATATGCCTATGACTAATGCACATATGCATAGGTGGGGGTAGTTATTTCCCAAAAGGGGCCATGAAGAGTGGCCATATACTCTGATTGGTAGAGAGATATGTGATTTTTTAGCTCGAGAGAAAAATCCTATCCTCAATCTTATATAGTACCCATATGCAGGAATGGATTGGAAAGGATGTCTGAACATCCTATTACTGCAAATAATACAAGAGATGATAGAGGTAATATTATCATTATGTTTGTAGCGGGAATCACGTTGGATGGAGCGAGACGGCATGAGACGGATGGTCAATGCGGCTAGGGCCTAAACCCTAGCTGCCTCCACACTGGGTTTCGTTTGCAAGGGAGCGGATCTTCGCCTGTAGCAGCCACTCAGGGTTCCCCGCATCTAGGGCCGCAGATCGATGTTTTCAGAGCATCCTGCCTGAGCGTTTTTGCATGCGTTTTGGAGCAGCAGTATTGGCCTCCATATTCTTGTTGCTGGTGGTCGACGTCCTGCTACGATGGCCCCAGATCCGATTGCCGAGAGGGAAAAAATCCTATGGAAGCATTCAAAGCGTTAATCCGCTCGGCAGGACCCAAATCCAAGCCTTCTCTCTCGTCTAAGTTTGTTAAGAAGTTGGAGGAGATCCCTTCTCTGGAGCTATCTCCAGAGGGACCTTGCAAGCTTTCCCTCCTTCTAGTCGAAAAGGCCCTCATCGAAAAGTTTACAGGTTTATGGCCTAGCACCAAAACGATGGAGGCATGGATGGATGACCGTTGGAATTCGCTGATACAGGGAACAGTTTCTCTTCTCGCAGTAGGCAGGGGTTTTTTTGTCTTCAGTTTCATGAGGAAAGAGGACTGTGATCTAGTTTTYAGATCTGGACCATATTTCATGGGGTCGAGAGGAATGTTCTTAGCCCCCTGGACTCTTGAATTCAACCCCAGAGCCGAGATCACTGCAGCCCTTATTTGGGTTAGGCTTCCTCACCTTCCCTTGCATCTCTGGGGGAAAAATTCTTTGGAGGACATTGGAAATAAGCTTGGGCGTTTCCTGGACAGTGCAGAGCCGAAAGGGGACCATTTTACATGCGCTCACATTTGTGTTGAGGTTAACCTCGAGGAAGGTCTTTCGGAAGCCATTAAGCTATCCCTGGGGGAATGGTGCCATATCCAAGAGTTGGACTACGAGCAGATTCCCTTTAAGTGCCTCTGGTTCCATGCTTACGGTCACTTTGCAAAAAGCTGCCCCAAAGCCTCTGAGGAGTCGAGACCAGTGAAAGAAGATGATTTTTATCCCGTACGACGAAGGAAGTCAAGGCGAAAGGATCCACTAGCCCAGGCCCCGAAGGCCACTCATTCAGCAGAGGCAACTCTAGAAAACAAAAATAGCTTTGAAGCACTGGAGGAATATGAAGCCCTAGATCCAGAAGCAACAGAAGTTAAGGAATACCCTCTGGCAGACGAAAGCCTCCTGGGTTCCACCCCCCCAAATTCAGTAGCAGCAAGAAAAATTCAGGCTTCAGATCCGGAACCCTCTGCCCAAGCAGGTCTGGTTGTTACAGTCCCCTCTAGCGGCTCTGGGGGGACTTCTGAACCTGAAGACAATTCAGTTCCATCTCCACCCCTTACCCGAGGGCGAAGGACCAACAAAGAGCGCAAAGAAAAGGAGGCAACCTCCAACATTTCTTTAGGTTCTCAGAAAAATCTGGATCCCTACATTAAGGGGAAAATTTTAGCCCCCTCGGTTTAATGCTTTTCTTCTGTCTTCTACTATGCTCACAGTTTGTGAGAATTTACTCATGTATTATCTCTTTTTCATTTTATCGAATTAGCTCAAGGAGCAGATGGGATTGGTCTCCCAAGACATTCACAAGAAGGATGGCAGCACTGTTAGAGGTCACCAACCTTCTTCAGAGTTGTAACTTTCTGATTCTGGCTTGCCAGAATGTCGCTTAATGCAACATAACCGTTTTCGTCAAAAAAAAAATATTATCATTATGTTTTAATAAATATAGTTGCATACTTTTTTGTCTTATTTAATGCACATGTAATTTATTGTAACATTTTGTTTCAATTATCTCATTATTATTGTCTAATTTTTTTCATATATTGGCACATGTGTTGGGGACAAGCCTCCCCAATATGATGAGGATATGGATGAGGTAGATGAGAAAAATACAATACATAGACCCAACATGCCACATAGTCTAGACTAGAGAGTCTGAACTGAGGTGGTGGATCGCATATGTGGTATGCTTACCGAGCAGGGAGTGACACCTAAAAATGTTAGAGAGATATTACATGCACCAGATATATCTACGATAGGATGACCCTTCCTCATGACATGATGTCACTCATGCATCATGTTATTGGTTACCTCAAACTCATATAGAGGTTGAGGGATGCTAATCATTCTAGTTCATCTGTATCATCTTCTAAAGATGATTCTCCTAATCCTCCAACACATTATCATCCATGAGACTGATCGGCATCCCCTCCACCACCTATTCCTCTCATCCTCCACATGTATCACTAGCTACACCATGTTCCATTGATCCTCCTCCTTCACATGTGTCACCAACTACACCATCCATTGATTCTCCTCCTCCTCCACATGTGTCACCAGTTGCACCATCCATCGATCCTCCTCCCTATCCTCTACATGATCTTGGTGGAGAGATATATCATACATCTCTACTTTTGTCACGGTTATTTGGCATGTTTTTGATATACCCTCTACCTCTAATAGAAAAGGCATTGATGCCTCCAACTATGGAGGTGAACCTATCTAGTAGTGGTACTTGACATTTATATTGATTGTTCTACATATTTTATTTGAGATGTATATATGACATGTTTATTTATTTAGATGAGATGTATATTTGACATGTATATTTGACATGTATATTATGTTTTTTCATGTCATATAGATGTTGTTATTGTTTGATTTATAAAATGTATTATGAGTAGACTAGTGATTTATATATTTTTAAATTAAGTTTTAGATGTATCACTCATTTAAATTTAGAGTTGTCATAAAATGTTTAACTTTAGTTTTATGAAATCGTTTAATTTGGATTTTGATTGTAAGAAATTATAATAATTAATGCCATATAATATTTATCTCTTCTTTAAGGTGAATTGTTTCTATCTATCAAGATAAAATATGTTGATTAAACATGTTTACAAACAAAAATACATAGATACGATGAGTGAAATGATTGTGATTTGAATTATTATGTATTTTTCATATATTGTAATAATAATGTTATGAGAACCATAGAAGTATATAATCTGCATATAAAAAAACAAAAACATAGCTCTGGAGGGAAGAATGGTGATTTAGGGTTTGAGGTTTGTTGGTTCGTATAGTAGGAGTACAAGAGGCCCCTAGTTAGGAAGTGAGGAGGTGCCCTACTATGACGGAAGTTCCTGGCCCTGGGACGGAAGATCCCATGTCATAAACACCTTTGCAAAAAGGGAAGACATAAGAAAAGGCGGGGGAGAAAAATTCCTTTAATGGCGTACTCAAAAGTAGGTCAGATAATAAGGACAAGGATACTAAAATGGGGGGAGTAGGACCCGGAAAGCAGGAAGGTCAAACAAATCAGACAGAAAAATAAAAGGCAGAGAAAGGAAAAAAGAAGTAGATTCATCTTCAGAATGGTTGCTTACCTAAGATATCATAAAACCCAACTTATGAGGTAACTTCGCATGGCATAGGGAACTACATCCAGCACATGAATTACCACACCTTGATAGGAAAATTTATGGGCATCTATCCCTCTGAGAAAGCTCTCTTACTTTGGATCAAGGCCTGATGGAAGGAAAAGAGAAGGATAGATCTTGAACTGGTTTCTAAGGGGTTCTTCACAGTTATCTTCTTGGACCCTTCTGAGAAAGAAAATATCTTTGAGGAATTCCCCTATTTCTTCAACTTGGCTGGGTTGCACATGAAATATTGGACTAAGCAGTTCACCCCAGAGAAAGAAAAATTCATAGAGGCACTGGTTTGGATACGCCTGTATTCTCTCCCTAGGAAATTCTAGGAACTGGAAACCCTCGAAGGCATTTGAAAAACCCTGAGATCCTTTGTAAAGATTTCAGAGATCACCAAGGTGGCCAAGTATGTCTCTTATGAAATGACCTTTGTTTAAATGAATGTAGAAAGGGATCTCATTGAAACTATAGTAATCTCATATTAGGATGAAGAATGGACTCAGACATTAGATTATGAAAATGTCTCATTTAGATGAAAAAAATGTCACACCCATGGGCATCTCTTTAGGTACTCCCCCCTTAATTTTCCCCCTCCAGGGAATGCAGAAAAAGGAGAAATAGATCCAAATGGATTCGCAAAAATCTCAATAAAAAGAAAGGCAAGAAGAAGACATCCTAAACAACAAGCAGTAAATCAGAATAAAACCACAAGCAAGAGTTTCCAAACCTTGGCAGGAGAACCTAATGGAACTAATGAGAAAGAAAATGAAAAGAACCCCAAAGCACCACCAAAGTCTACCCTAGGTTCCAAAGAGGAGGAGTCAAAAAGACGTAAGACCAAGAAATAACCAGGACATAAAACAACAGTTGACATAGAAGTCCAGATGAGGGATCCTCCAGCCTCAGGGGTCGACTCATCAAAGGAATCATATATAGATACAAACCAAGAAATGGAAATGGAGGAGATAGAGATAGATATACCAAGACTTAATAAGATTCACAGATTGGTGATAATAAATAGCCTAACCATCGATTGGATCTGTAAACTGCAATCCGAACTGGACCTTGTAAAATGGGAAGGAAAGGTCGTCGAGCCCACAACAATGTCATTAGGAGGCATGGGTATCAAGACCAATCCCCTTAAAGAAACCAAGAAACAATCAGGCAAAGAGAAAAAAAGAGGTAGAAAACCTTATAACCAACAAATAGAGGAAACGGGAGCTATAATGGTGGATTCAAGACGAGTAGTGTGTCTTCCAGACAACTACTCCCTCCACCCAACCAAAAAGTTAAAAGATTAATTTTAAAATCACGGAATAGAGGAATGAATGGTCCTTCCAGGTAGAGGATGTTAAAAGAAAAAATATCCAGAATAAAGGCGGATATCTTCCTCCTTCAAGAAACAAAATGTGACAAAGAAATCATGGAAAGGATAACTAAGAAAATATGGCCCGAAAGTGAGGCCCGTTTGATAGCAACCCCGAAAGTGAGGCCCGTTGGATAGCAACGGAAGGATATTTAGGGGGTCTAGATATGATCTCGAATCCTGATCTTATAAAAATGCATCACTTATATTTCTCTTCCAGGAATCTGACTCTCAAATTCAAGTGTATTGGAACAGAGGAAGAAGGATACATCACAAATGTTTACGATCCAAATTTGCCTCATCTGAAGAGAGATTTCATAGACGATATAAATCGAATGGGAGATTCCATGAGGAACAAAGTCTGGGTCCTTGGAGGAGACTTTAACATGATCACCTCCCCTATGGATAAATAAGGAGGTATTCGTAAACTAGAACAAGACAGTAACGACTTTCGTAATCTCATATAAAATCTAGGCCTAGTGGACATCCCAACTAGAAATGGTACCTTCACTTCGAATAACAAAAGGGGTAAAGAAAAACAAACTGCAGTTATTTTGGATAGATTCTAGTTGTCATAAAAGACCATTACAAAGAAAAAAGGAGTAGTGGCCGAGGTTCTCCCCCTTCAGGGATCAGACCACTGGCCAATAGCTCTAGAATGGGACCACGTTTGGAAACAGGGAACCACCCTTTTCATATGTGGAAGTTTTGGTTGGAACACCAAGATTTCCTACCAAACTTGGAATGTTGGTGGAAATAAAATCCAAATATATTCAGCACAAAAATTTTCCAGTTTCAACAGAGGTTAAAACATGTCGGACAATTTCTCTGAAAGTGGAATAGAGAAGTTTTTGGGAACATCTTTGAGGAGAAAAAGAAACTAAATAAAAAATTGGAGGAAATTCAACAGTTGGGAATCGAAGGCTTGTGCCCCCTTGACCTCCCAATAAGAGAGGATAGAATCAAATATGAGATATCCAAAAGAGAAAGATAGGAAGAAATCCTATGGAAGCAAAAATCAAGGATTCAATGGTTAAAAGAAGGGGACAAAAACACATGTTTCTTCCACAATTACTAAATCCAAAGAAGAAATAGAAACAAAATTCTAGCCATTAAAAACCCACATGGAAGCAATAAATCCATGAGAGAAGATGTAGAATCAAATCTTCTCAACTACTTCCAAAATCTCCTTTCCGGACCAGTGATCAACCGAGAGGAGGCAATCTCTAAGATCACGAATTATATCCCAAGGCTAGTGAAACCTGAACAATCTCAAGCGATGATGTGTCCAACATCGTTGGAAGAGGTGGAGGATATTGTTAAAAGTATGGCCACGGGAAAGTATCTCAGGCTAGACAGCTTCACATTGGATTTCTACCAAATGGGTTGGCCGATTTTTTGACTTGACATCCAGGAGATGGGTTTTTGGATGTTTAGGGTTAGGTTTTTGTATTTTTAGGGTTAGGATTTTTTATGTTTAGGGTTTTATCATTTATCCTTTATGTTAAAAATTATTTTGGAGCCTCGTTGTAATACAATTATTACGAATAAGCGTAGCCACAACATATCTTCTTAGAGATAATCTACCACCATTCCAGCTAGCTTGTGTGCTTTTGCATTTTACAGTCTTTTGTATTTCAGACGATTATTAATAGAATCTAAGCATTATTGTCAAGAAACACGCGTCTGACATACCATACATTGATTTCAAGTTCTACAATAACATTATTTTCCRAACTTGGGTAGACCTTTACCCATGCCCAAAGAGAGGGGTGGTGGAAATAGATTTCAGTRTTTTGAAGAAGGTAACGATGATATCATCATCATCCCCTAGTTAATTTTCTTGGAATGAATGTAACAAMATTCCTTCCATGGCTTGGGTATCCCATAAAAAATCATCCATAGAAACTTCTATATCATTTCCTTCATCCCCAACATGTGAAGAACTAGCATTATTGTAGAGGTTTTGAATTGGTGACTCGTGACATAGTGGGAATTGAATAGYTGGTTGATTCAACCATGCTTGGTATGATTCCTCTTCAAGYTATGCACATTTAATATAAATATTTTGAGTTGACATCATAATGGGGTGCAATGGTAGATGGTATATAGGTCGCTCATCGTCAAAATCTTGATTGCAAAAATAGTGAAAATTACATCGATAATAATAGTAAAACAATGCATTTATTATGTTCAAATAGTATACCAAACATTTATTAAAAGCATGGAAAAAAATTTCCCAATATTAAACATGCAACCAACCACTTTATAAAACAAATGTTGAATTAAGTAACATGTTTACGTTAGTTCCATTGAAAATCCAAAAATTAAATTACTCAATCACATTCTTATTACACCACAAGGGGATGTCTAAAGGTAGACCCGATGCAAGGTGTTTTTTACAAGCGGTTGGTGGTCTACAAAAGTTATAGTTTATTAACAACTTGTCACCATAAGATAAACTACATATTGCATGTTGTTGGCGCAAGCCAATTTTGGGAGAAAACCAAGGAAATTTTGAAGATTTCAAGATAGCGCCAGAAAATAGGGGAGTGCGTCGAAAATAGAGGAAAAGTAGTGCCAGAAACAGAGGAAAAACTAGCACCGAGAAAAGAGGTTACAAAGTGCACAAACTGTTGCGGAGCAGTTGAAAAGTTCACAAGCACTGACTTGGAGAATGGTTGGATCAAGTACCAACCGATATTGAGCAGTTGAAAAGTGGACAAACCTAATCCCCTTAATGTTAGGGTTTTTGTAAGGGATTTGTTCCAATTTTTTTATAAGTATAATGTATTAGGACTGTAAAGGTTTTTTTTGTTGTTGATGTTGTTGTTGGCGGGTTAGTCAATTAGTCGGTTTTAGACAGTCTGATAGTGGATTGGTAAGAAGTTCATAGTTTTGTGAGGAATGTTGCAATATGTGGAGATCGTTTGTAATGGAGGAAGAGATGTACAATGCGCAAGACTATATTTTGCATGAAGAATAATAAAGAGCATAAGAGACAAATATGTGTGGACGTAGCCCCAAGAGGGGGGTGAACAATGGTATATCTGTGTTATGGGTGAATTTTTTCACTATTTATGGTTACATTTACTTTAATGAATTTATGATGAACATGCTAAATGATAAAGGAAATAAAACTATGCACTAAAGAAAGAACTGTAGAATACTAATTGAACGAATGTCATAGCTAGTATTCATATCTTAATATTATGTTACAGTAGATGAATATATGTCATGAAATATATGTTGTTATAATGGCTAATGAAGTTCAGTTGGAGTAGTTGTGTCACTGGTCAGAACTAACATATGATTAGGACTAGCTTAATAAATGAGTATTTGAGGGTTATCAGTGAGTAGATATAATGCCCCTGAGACAGATACACATCCTATCCCAAGGTTGCAGACATCTGAGTCCTACAGCCACCCATTAAAGCCATCTTGAGTGAGACTTCACAGTGCACTTTGTGCATCGTGTTTCCTTCTAGTATCCAAAAGGGCCGATGGTCGAGGGGTTGTTGGTAATCATGTAGTTAGAACCTCGGTCAACCCATAAGAAACCAACAATGGTTTTGTTTCCGGTTAGAACTCATAAGATTAGATCAGGAGGGATGTATCATGCAGTACAACGTGAGGGTTTAAGAACGGGAATGTTTTTAGGTTGGAACCCCATGAAAGTGGATATTGAAATATGGTTGATAGTTCAGGAACTAGAGTTTTCCCACAAAGATAATAGAAACCCTAGGTTTAAGCCAAGATAGTACTTGGAAAGATATGTATTTAGAGAAATACACGAGTCTCTTTAGCGATTTTCCCACGCTATTGCAGGAGTGGATAAAACAGTTGAAATATACCCATCCGAAAAATATAGTTAGATCAGTGGAGTGGACAAAAGAAAGTATCGCGAAGTTGAAGAGGGTGAATAACAAATTCACACGTGCAGTAGATTTATGGCTAGACAACATTGTAGTGGGGTATATCACTGAGTTTATGGTAGATGCATCAAAGTCTTATAATGTAGCAGAGCAGGAGATTCTTAAGGGCCCAAGGGGAAGGTACGTCAGGTCATTGTACACTTCCATCAAGATATTATTGCATGATAAAGGGGTATTAACTATGGAATCAAATAGCTAAACTACCCTGTGTGCATGGGGGAGTTAGGGGAAACACTAAGGAAGGTTTGATATGGAGGGGGAAATGGATAGAGAATATCACAGTAAAGAGAAAGATCCCATTATGATGGACCAAGAGGATATCCAGGAAATTTTTTGGAAGGAAGGAATGACACGCAGTGGAATACCCTACCAGTATAATCTTAATAGGAAGAAAAGAGCAGTAGTCGAGAGGGAAGGCTTGGAGAGTGATGAGGAAGAGGTAGAGGATCTTTGTGCTATGGATCACATTGAAGAGATATTGTGTTCCACATATGAAAGAAAGACTAGAGGATAAAGATCTAATGAGGAAGTAGGTACCCATTTCCAAATGTGAATCAATGTAGAACCTACAACCCCGTGTACGACTAACACATCATCAAAGCAAGAGTTGTTTAGAGAACAAGTGACTGACGGTCAGAGGAATATAGGAGATTAGAATATAAGTGAGGGTACAAGTGGAAGTTCTAGTAGTAGTGTAGGTAGTGGTACAAGTGGAAGTATCAATAGCAACACTAGTGGGAGTTCAAGTCTGAACAACAGTACACAGATAGTAGTATCGTGCGGACCAGGTACAACACATTTGAAAATGGCAGGTGTAGATCTAACAATAATATTACTAGAGTTTCATGGGGATGGATCATAATACCCAGAGAAGAACCTATTCATGTGTGAGTGAATACAGGAAGCGAAAAGAGTCACTGATGAGGCCGTAAAAGTAGCACAGCTAACAATAACATTCAGAAACCATGCGCTCAATTAGTACATGAATCTAGCAATAAAAAATCCACAGGGTGTGCTTGGAACAGTAGCAGAGATCAAGCAGGAAGTCATCACTGAGTTTTAGAGGCCAAAATCAAAGGATCAGTTTATGAATGAGATGATTTAGGTTAGACAGAAACTAAGAGAGTTTGTATGGGACATTGATCAGAAGTTCAATACATTGAAAGGTAAACTGAAGTATCCCATTTCTGACATGAAACACAAACGGTTGTTTATAAATTCTTTGTTACCACACTTTAAATATCCATTAAGACAACATAAATTTCAAACCCATGCAGAGGAACTAAAGGCATCGATTCAGTTAGAGGAGAATCAATATAAGTAGACAAATCCAACTATAGAGGAGTTGAAGGAATACCTGAAGAAATTGACATTGCAATTAAACCAAAATAAAAGTAGGGAGAAAAGAGAAGCAGTGTGGTGTACCCTGTTCATATCAGAGGTACATCACAAGAATGAGTGTCTAACATTTACGCAGTACCTAGGAGAAGGGATGCCAAATCCATTTCCTACAGGAGGGCCTTGGTGTGAAATATGCAAGACACATGGGTATGATCCTTCTCACTGCCTATGATGAAAAAGTACAAGATAGAAACGAAGAGTAACTTTTGTAACTTTTGTAACTTTTGTAAGTCAGTGGGGCATGAAGAAAAAAAAAGTAGAACCCTGCAATTAATGAAGGAATAACCTCATATGTATATAGGATGCAAGTTGATTTGATGGTAGGACAGACTATGCCACAGTTTTGAAATGTGTATCAATTTCAATCAATACCACACTTTCAGCAACCCCCGCAATATAATTAGGCTCAACAATATCATCAACAGACTATGGATCCACAGGGGAATAGAGGAGGATTCATAGGTAGAGGAAGAGGAGGAATGGGTATAAGAAGAGGGCCTATTATCTGCCATATTTTTCAATAGCAAGGACATTATGCCAGAGATTGTTCTCAACCAGCAACAACATGTATGTATTGTCATGCAGTAGATCATGTGACAGAAGAGTGCCCGAAGTTGATGATGAAGATCCAGGAGAAGAGGAATATAATAACCAAAATTTTCAATGGATTTCTGAAGAAATAAGGGATCCTAGGAGGAACATCAATATAGTGATTAGAGGAGGAGCTAAGACAAGAGCAGATGCACATGATCAGAATAAGGAATCTCAGTGTTGGATTCAAAAGAACACTCGCCACAACAGCAGTTGGATACAAAGAAGGAGAATGAAACTTTTAAGGAAGAAAATAAGGAGTTTCAGAAGGAGAATGTAGCCTCCACATCAAATACTACGCAGAGGTATGATATTCCTATGTTTGATTTGACTCAATCTTTGGGTCATACTTACAAAGGACAACAAACAGAGAAAGTAAGTAACTTAAAGAATTTCCTGGAATCTTGCTTTAAATTACTTAATGATAAGAATTCCATGGATTTGTTTAAAAGTATGATTGAGAAATATAGCATAGAAGAAGGGATAGGAATAAAACCAAATAAGATTAATGAATTCCATAGAAAGAAAAGAACCAGTAGAGAATTCAGATTGAATGAAAATATAGGAGACTTTAGCATGGGAAATGTTATCCTAGACTTAGGATCAGATGTCAACATTTTTCCAAATAAGACTTGGGAAGCAATGGGAGAACCTACAATAGGGTATTCCAATATCTAATTGAAGCTAGCCAACCAGAAAAGAGTGATTCTCGTAGGTAGATTGAAGAATACAATAGTGGATCTAGATGGTGTGCGCACCATAATAGACTTTGAAGTTATGGATATGGTGGATGAGTCTATACCATTTCCAACACTATTTGGAATTGATTGGGACTTTGATAATCAATCCATAATTAATTTAAAGACTAGAAAGATGATATTTGAAGCTGGGAACTTTAGGGTAGTAGCACCTTTAGATCCATCATATTGTGAAAGATATGTAGAACCTATGCCTGGGAGTGTTCTAGAGGATGATGTGAACCAGTTGTAAAGGAACACTACGTGAGAGGAAGACTATGTGAATCCAACTGCAGATGGAGTACTTAGTTAGAGGAGAATTAATTCCAACATGTCATATTCAGATACTAGAGTAGAAAATTGGCAGCAAATATTGCATGAAATCTCTACTAGGAGGTGTGCTAGAGTTACACGCCCAGTAAGATGGGTTTGGACAGAAGTAAGACAGTTTCCCACATTTACTGAGGAGGACGATCTAGAAACTTCCTAACAGAGTTTGAATCAGAGGTTTTGGATGGTAAAATATTACTATTGTTGGATATAGCACTGAGAGACCCACTTACATGATGGTGGGGTGCACATAAGAAGGTAATCCAGGACTGGTATGATTGTAAGTGACCGATGAACATACGATTTGGTAAGATTCAGCAAGATAGATCCTTAGCAAAGTATGATGGAAGAGGGAACCCAAGACATCACATAAATGTTTGTGTTATTAACTGGAGATTGGTACCACCATGGGAATGGGCGCATTAATTTATTCATACATTAGAAGGGATACCTAGTAACTGGTACAAGGAGCAGGAAATGCATAGAGAAACTATGAGTTGGGGTGCAATACAACAAAACTTTATTAGGAATTTTGCATTTGAAAGTGGGAATCCATGGGTGGATCTAGCATTACAGGGGATCAAAAGGAAAATATTTGAAGAATATAGGGTAGATACAGTGACATTAGATAGAGATTACATAAAAGAAACACTTGAATATTTAGTTTATTATTATTGGGTCGCAGAGGGGGAAGAAGCAGAGGAAAACCCACATGACATACAGATAGTAGAAGGGGAAGGAGAAAGAGAGTTGGAAGGACCCATGTTACAATCAGAAGAGCTAACTGCAACTATGAATATTAAAAAGGTCAATATTGGGACTGAAGAAAATCCCAAGATAGCCAACATTGGAGATTATTGGTACAATGAGACAATGGAGAAGATAATTGAGTTACTGTGCGAGTATAGTCATTTATTCCCAGCCACATTTTCATATATGAAAGGGGTAGTAGGAGAAATTGGAGAAATGAAAATACCCCTCATACCAGATACAAGACCAGTTAGACAGAGACCATATAGATTAAACCTCGTCTATAAGAAGAAGGCTAAGGCAGAAATTGACAGAATGCTAGAATCAGGAATCATATAGCCTATGGAAGAATTAGAGTGGATTAGTCCAATGGTGGTCCGGGAAAAGAAGACTGGAGGGATTAGGATATGTGTGGACCTAAGGAAGTTAAATGATGCATGCCTACATGATCCTTTTCCTACTCCATTTATAGATGATGTTTTAGAGAATGTGGGACGACATGAAGTATTTTATGAGATTTATTTCAATTACAGGAAAAATACGCTTCATATGAAATCTGTAAATGTCCTCGTACATCATCTGTCATCTGGGAGGACATGAAGGATTTCTTGGACGTATTTTCATATGAAGCATAAGCATGAAAAATCTCGTACATACCTATAAATATTGCTAAACCTGGTTATTTGATACTCACGAGATCTCTGCAGCTTCTGAATCACTCGTTTCTCTTCTCTGGATGCCCTGAAACTCCTTTGCGCACAGAATGGTTTCATTTACAATAGCACAAGGGAATTTAAACCAAGGAAGAACTTACCTTGTCGAATCAACCATTTAATCTGGGTGATGAGTGGAATTCAAACAAATCTTTTGTTGAATCTATGCAACTTAAATTCATCGTGGGTTGACGACAGAGGCACGGAGGGTAATTTTTTCTATCGGTAATTTCAAACAGTGGTTTTGATTCACACACGGAGTAGCAACTAATGCGAGAATTGGTATTAATTAACCCCTTAAATGCCCAAAATTGAAACGTATCTAGCACTAAAATGCCCCATCGTGTCGCTTTCTTAATGGGTGGATTGGGGATCGGCAATGGGTTATGGACGTTTTCATTGATATCCTTCTGCGAAAAACCTCCGACGCCAATTGATTTCATTGTACAGTGCTAACGTGGAAAAACCGGCTCGGGGTGTGACTTGGATTTAGGGGACCAAGAATGACTCGGGGTAAAACTGGGTCATACGTTTCTCCATATGGAAAAGACACATGGCATTGAAGACTGGTGACTTAATTCGCACGTATTAGTCGAAGTCGGGACTTTTGTCAAGATGTGCATTCTAAAATAAACCTAGGCTCGCCGATGCCGAAAAGGTATCGAGGGTCGGGATCAAGGATAAACCTATTCCATGTTTTTCTTTGGATTAGATTCTTCGAAAACTCCCGATGCTGAAATGCTTCGGGAATCGGTGATCGGGGAAATCTCTTTAGCATGGTCAAAATGTTCATTGCGATTCGTTTTCTCCGATCTCCGATTCCGACAAGCGTGTCGGGTATCAGCTATCAGTGATATCGTTTCTTTCTTCCTTAACGTTTACTCCCTTAGCCTTTTACTGATGTCGAAGGGGATCGGCTATCGGCGATGTCTGTATACGATATTTGTCATGAAAAAAAACTTCCTTTCACCGATACTGATGAAGATCGACTATCAGCGATTGAGGTTTTTCGAGTGCTTCTTTTTCACCTCTTAATTCCCTCCGACGTCGAATCTTGAGCATGTCAGGATAAGTGTTTTGGCTGATAATTCCTTATTTAAGTGTTAATTCCTTTTAATTCATGGATTTCCATAAAGTTAAACAAACCTGAATAGTTAATGAGCGTTAAGAGAAAAAGAAAAGGGAAAACATCTCTCATAAGAAAATTGAATTCAAATAGTTCAAAGATTAAGTGGTACCCAGAAAGTGAAAAGTTGACATAGGCTTTTTAGGGTGTGTTGAGTGCTCAACAAATGGCGACATACTGGGAGAAAGAAGAAACTATGTTCCTTCTTCGGGCTCGACTGATGCAAAAGTTGATTAGGAACTTAATTGGTTTTCATCAGAGCTTCTTTTACCCCTGCATTTGGAATTTCCTTGGTTGATGCATCTGGGCCTGCCTATGGGGTTTTTAACCTTTATGCCACCTTATTTTCCTGTAACCTTGACTCACACCCCCTTTTGACAATATTATAGTAAAGAATTAATTGGAACTAGACCTTTTAGTTTCCCTTATTCATTTGTTATGGTGTTGCTCTGCTGTCAGCGAGCGTCCATAGCCCCGGCGGAGTCACCCCGACGTCACATACCTTTGATCCAGATTATTTTCGGCACAAAATGAGAGAGGAGATATAATAAATAAATGCACATAGATATCGCGTATATCCAATAATATAACAGAAATGTATCAGAGATGCAACCATAAACACAGATATACAGTAATACGGGATTTCTATTAATGAAATAAATGTACAGAGATTGTAAAAATACAGAGTGAAAGACTCGCTAGAATGGTGGCAGCTTATCTCTAAGAAGAGATGTGATGACTACTCACATTCACAAAAACATGATTACAATGAGGCTCTGAAGGCCTTTTTACAATAAGCAGGAATGTCAAAAACCCTAGACATCCAAAAACCTAACCCTAGGAGATGAAGCGCCAAAAGTCATGTGTGTAAGTTTTAAACCTATGAAGTAAAGCAATGCATATAGATTCTTAAG
>SNQJ01S0029225.1:122577-142772 GCA_010110895.2 Picea sitchensis
ACACAGATTTACCTAGGGATGGAACAGGAACAGGTCCAAACACATCACTGTGTATCAACTCTAATATCCCCTTTGCTCTTATAGCACCAGATGGGAATCTTACTCAATTTTGTTTACCATATATGCAATGTTCACAGAAATCAAAATCCAGAGTGCAATTAGACATGCCTTCAACCATACCTTTATCGTGTAGTGTTCGAAGGCCCTTTTCTCGAATATGTCCCAGTCTTTGATGCCACAACATGGTCTTCTTTTCAGGGACGATATTGGTCTTGTCTTCTTTATTTGTCTACTCAAGGAAAACAGAACTGTTACACCCATTAGTATAAGTTCTTCCCAACAACTTGTACAGAAATCCACATTGAACTCCCCTCATCAACACCATTGCTCCTCGTACCATCTTGCAAGTGTTCTTTCCAAATACAGTATCCACTCCTGCATCATTCATCTTGCTTACAGATATTAGGCTCCTGGCTAGTTTTGGAATGTGTAGAACCCCAGGGAGACTTCTAATCCTTCCATCTTTTAGCAGCAACTTAACCCTTCCATGTCCCAAGATTTTTGTTGTCGAGTCATCTCCTTGGAATACATCACCACCATCATATTTTTCATATTCAGAGAACCACTCCCTGTGAGGATTCATATGATATGACGCACCTGAGTCGATCAACCATACATCACAGTTTGCATGTGTACTTGTAGATGCTAGGTAAACATCACCTCCTTCTTCAATGGAGGTTTTCGCCTCTGTGGAAGAGGTACTATCAAATCCCTTTGGTTTTTCAACCTTCTTAGACTTGCAATATTTCTTATAATGCCTTGTTTTACCACACTTCTAGCATTTCCTCAAATATTTTCCTGGAGACTTAGATCTACCTGTAGATTTAGATCTCCACCCCGAAGGATTACCAGGGTTCTTGTCTTGGGTACGCCCTCTTACAAATAAAGCATCTTTGTTGTGGCCATCCATGCTTTTTTGCCTCATCTCTTTAGATAACAAGGATGAAACTACATCCTCATACTTCAATGTAGATTGAGTGGTACTACCTATACAACTAGATTATCCCAAGATTCTAGAAAAGAACATAACAAAGTAATACACTTATCTTCTTCTGCAATCATAATATTAACAGAGCCAAGTTGACTTACCATAGTATTAAAGGAATTTAGATGTTCTTTCACAGAATCTCCATCTTCCATCCTAACATGATGCAACTTCTTTCAAAGAAACAACTTGTTTACCAAGGACTTTGATTGATACGAATTCCCCAACTTATCCCATAGTTCCTTGGTTGTATATTCTTGCGAGACATTCAACAAAACCAAATCTGCCAGACAGAGTCGAATAGTACTCCTTGCTCTTCTGTCCAACTTCTCCCAATCTTCCTTCGACATACCAGTAGTTGGTGTACTAGTAGTTTTTGTACTGGTAGGTTGTGTACCAGTAGCCTGTGTGCTAGTAGATGGTGTACTAGTAGGTTGTGTACCAGGATCCACAGCGATCCATTGTTCTTTGTCTACAAGAATGTCCTCCATCTTCAGCTTCCATAGCTCAAAGTTTTTACCATTGAACTTCTCTATCTCAATTCTAGAAGAGCTTTCCATTCCTCTTTCTACACTCAAATCACAATGGAAAAAGCTCCCACTAAACCCAGGTTTATCATAGGCCCAACATAAACTTGATCTATCAAGACCGAGCCAAACCCTCAACAACAAAGGCGTCCCTCTGAAGCCAAAAACATGCTATAATACCACATCTAAGTTTTAAACCTGTGAAGTAAAAGAAATGCATATAGATTCTTAAGAAAAACATAATTTAATCAATGGCTCATTCACATAGTACACACAGATTTATATTGGAAACCCTCAACCAAGAAAACCTTTCTTATATTCATTATATCAAATTTCACCATTCACTATACAATATATACAATGTTTTTAGGTATTTTGTAGATACCAAAACCCTAATCCCTAACACCGGGATTGTTTTTAGTAAACCGCTAAAAATAGCAAAATCTTCTAAAAATAGAAAAAAATGCCCAAAAAAAAAAAATCAGGGCACTACCCTGAACCCCATCGCCCTTGGGCTACCACCCATTGTCAAACGTTGTGCATAAACAGGGGGGGCATACCTTCCCTCCCATAGGAAATCTCCAGCACACATGGCACAAATAGAGAACTAGTACAAGGGATCATCAAACGCAATTGTCATATCTAACATGCCCACACACACACATGCAAATAATATAACATATACCCAACAATGTGGGCCCTGTTTGAGTAAGTTAGTACATCAACTTCCCGGGGTCGTAACTTTTGCATACGATCTCTGTTTTAGGCGTATGATAGCCCGTTGGAAAGGTATCATCGAGGAGATTCATTTTAGCTGCAATAAAGAAAGAATTTTTCTATTGAAAACCTACTTTTCCCAACAACAACAAAAATACAAAAAAAAAACATCATTTAGGGCCTCAAAATGGCCCCAGAAGTTAAAACCTGCTAAAAATAGTAAATTACCAAAATTGCCAGAAAACTGTTTTGAGCCAGTTGGAAAAGGTGGGTGGCCACCGATATCCACCTGGATCAACCTTCCCTACTTCCAGTGACCGTCCATAGCCCCAACGGAGATATCTGCATACCCTCTCCTATTGTGCACTCATTTGATATAGTTGACTTTTATTTCGCCAGAAGGCCCTGAGCGAGCGGGAGATGAGGACGTATGTTATTTGCAAACAAAATGAGATGGTTAAGGTGAAACTCACTAGATTTTTCTCTGAGGTGCATGTAGTCCTTTTCGACTTACCATGTGTCCCTTAAGGTTTTACCAAACCACTCAACATACACTTATGCATTTCTCCAAAGTTGTTCATATGCGCAAGTTAGATAGAGAATCCCTTGAAACAATCGCAAGTTCCTCAGCGTTTCTTATGTTTGTATGTGAGTGACGAGTTAGGAAGAGATTTCTCTATGTCGCATGATTTGAGGTCAAACATTTTCTTTCTAAAAACAATATTTCAAAATCTCAGAAGCACGATCGCAAAAGATAAAACAAAAGGTATATATGAAAAAAGATAAATCGATGCATAAAAGATAAACACATTTTTTTTTAATGAAAATATTCTTTCAGGGCTTGGCCATTCACTGGGAGAGCATCAGATCCCCCCTCAGATTCTGTAATTGATTTTTTCCTAACCCAATATTCTCGGCCACCTGGAAAGGTCCGAGCCATAGATTCTGAAACTTAGAATGTTTGGCTTTAGGCTCATTTGCTCTGTCCCACTTTAGGACTAGTTCTCCTACTTCAAAATTCTTCTCTTTAGCATTATTTTTATCAAACCACCTTTTAACTGTTTGTTGGTGGGATATGAACTTTGATTTATCTTTCTCCCTTTCTTCTTCTAACATGAGCAAGGTGTCAATTATTTGTTGTAAGATTGATGAGGGTTTCCCTCTAGACTCCTAAGCAAGTTGAAAAGATGGAAGATATAGTTCGTTCGGGAAAATGGCTTCATTTATGTATACTAGAAAGTATGGGGAATTCCCTATAGCTTCCTTGGGTGTAACTGTATCTTCCCATAAGGCGTTATGGAGTAGGTTATGCCAATTTCTCTAGTTGTATGCAACTATTTTATTTAATATTCTTACCAGGTTCTTATTAGTTGATTCTGCCACTTCGTTTCCCTATGGATAATAGTTTGTGGAGTATATAATTATGATTCCTTTGTCTAGAGAAAACTCCGTTCATAGGGTGGAAGAAAAGTAAGCTGCATTATCAAAAAAAAGGATAGAAGGGACACTTAATCTTGTGATTAGTTGTTGTTCAATGAATTGGATTACCACCTTCTCATTTACATGAGTCAGTAGTATGGCTTCTACCCATTTCGTGAAATAATCGGTGGCAGTAAGTATGTACTTATGTTGTCTTGAAGAACTTGGTGTAATTTATCCTATGATATCTAACCCCCATTACTCAAAAGGCCTAGAAACGATCATCGGTTGGAGTGGGACAACTGCTCTCTTCTCCTTCCCAATGCTTGTTTGACAAGTTTTGAAGTTTCTAGCAATTGTGTGAGTGTCCTTGAATAGAGTGGGCCAATAATATCCATCTCTCAGTATCTTATGAGCGGTGGTGCTCCTGCAAAATGTTCACTGGCAAGGACATCATGGATCTCCTTCAGAACTTTGTCTGCATATTTACGTTCGAGACATCTTAAAAGTACCCCATCATAATTAAACCGGAAGAGTACCGAATTTATGAGGTGATATTGTGCGGATTTTAACTTGAGAGATCTCCTTTCCCTAGTGTTTAGGTTTTCTGGGCAAGTCCCATGATGCAGAAGATAAGTCAATTTCTCATACCAAGAATCTTGTCCTAGGGAAATGTATGCATCTTCACCACACCATAATCCCATTTCATTCTCCCATACGGGGTCTTCATTTACTTGGTCTTGATATTTGGATGTCAGTTTACATAACCCTTGTCCTTTAACCAATTTAGCAGGTTTTATATCTAGATCAAACTCTTTGACTACTACCATCCAGTTCCCTCTTCTTTCCCCCATCTCCTATTGAGTAAATAGGTATCGGACTACAGGGCGAGGCACGATTACTTTGGTATGGTTCTTGAGGATGTAAGATCTAAAATATTTTACTGCCTTATAAACCGCATAAGCCTGTTTTTCGATAGTAGGGTAATTTAGTTCGACACCTTGGAGATTAGTACTCATGAACGATATTGGGGCTTCGTTTTTTTCATCATCCATCTGAGTTAATACTGTGACTAATGATTGGTCGGAGGTGAAAGTATAGAGGAAGAAATCTTTGTTGAAATCGGGACTTCGCAACACTGGGGCTTGAGAGATTGTAGTTTTAATATTGTTGAAAGCCTTCTTTCATTCATCATCCCACTTAAACTCAACATCCTTACGAATCATTTTTTGTAGGGGATTGATAGTTTCCGAGAAATCGAAGGTGAATTTCCTCACAAAATTGATTTTCCCGAAGAATGGTTGCATAGCCTTTTTGTTGTGAGGTAATGGAAGCTGAGTTATAGCCTTAATTATTTCTCGGTCTATGCGAATTTATTCTTGAGATGTAATGTGGCCTAACAACTTACCTTCCTCGACACCGAAAATAGTTTTCTTAGGGTTTAAGGATATGTCGTATTTCCTACACCTTTCGAAAATATGGGTTAAGTGTTGGATGTGATATTCTTTGTTCTTTGAATACACAGTCATGTCATCCAACTAGACTACTACACACTTGTTGATTAGTCCCTGAAATGCTACATTCATGGCCCTCTGGAAGTTCGCTCCTGCATTGATTAACCCAAAAGGCATGTGATTGTAAGCGAAGGTTCCCCACTTGGTTCGAAAGGTAGTTTTCAAGAGGTCTTCTTCCGAAACTAGAACCTGGTTGTAACCTGAGAAACCATCTAGTAAGGAGAAAATTTCAGATCCATGCACGGTCTGCAAGAGTTGCTCCATGGGTGGGACTAGGTAGTTGTCTTTTTCTAAAGCTCTGTTGAGATTTATGAAATCTACACATAGGTGAATCTCCCCAGAATTTTTCCTTAGAGGAAGAAAATTTGCTACCCATGCAGAGTGTCTAACCTGGAAGATAATTTTGGCATCTAACAGTTTCTTTAACTCCTGACACATGAGAGGCTCCAAGGATGGGTGGTACTTCTGGAGCTTATGTTGGAAAGGTTTTACTTCATGTTTTAAAGGGATAATGTGTTGAATGATACGGGTATCATAAGTTTTTAGATCTCGGTAGGAACATGCAAATACATCTTGATATTGTCTGAAAAGTTTGAGATAGGCCTTCCTTTCATCTTTGGATATTGTCTTGACGAGGTTTACATTTTTTGGGTTTTCCAGGGTTCCGAGATTTATAGTTTCATGCATGGGACAGGAACTACCGGTCTTCGCATTTTTTGACCCCTTAAATCGTTCTTTTAGGTCAAAAAGATTTTCTAAATTAGTTATCCCATTCAGAATTTTGTGAGACTTTGATTTGTCAGTTGGTTGATCTGTTCGAGGATCTGCCTCCATTGATTGTTCCTGGAAACTTCATCGTCAATAGCCAATTCTTTGAAATTATCTTGGTTATTCATAAATTTTATGATCTGTTCATCTCCTTCAAAGACCTTCCACTTATAAATATTGTTGGGCACCGATGGTTTGTAGAGTAGCTCCACAGTGAATCGGGAGGCTTCATAATCTTCTAGAGGTGATAGCCTTGAAGCAGCAGTGGCCAGAGAATCAGCAAGAATGTTCTTTGCTCTGGGGATTGTTGTAATGTTGAAAGCTTTGAAATTATCTATTATCATGTGCACTTCATGTTGGTAATTCTTCAGGTGTGGGGAGTTGCAATGTATAGTATTCCTTACTTGTCTCACGATGATTTCAGAATCTTTGAAAACTTTCAATTCATTGATATTTAAGTCTATGGATTTCTTTAGCCCCTATACTATAGCTTCATACTCGGCGGTGTTGTTAGTGCATTCGAACTCTAGTCTGTGAGACAAGAAATGTTGTTTACCTTTCGGATCAATGAGGATGCACCCTGCCCCAGACCCTTCTTGTGATTTAGTTCCATCGAATTATAAGGTCCAAACTAGTAGGAAAAATCTTTCAGCTTCCTCTTTTTTGTCGCTTTCCTTTTTTTCCCCTGTTTGTTCTTTGATTTAGAATGCAGGTTCTTGGTAGAAAAGGGTTGCCTCTTCCATCGTTGGCAATTCCTCTCAAAAAATCATTTTGGATTTTTGAGTAAGAGGGACATCAAATGAAAGAGGGGAGAATTTCCCGAAGTAGGAATCATGAGAATAATTGCCTAGCACAGGAAAATCTGTCGATGAGGGTTCATTTAGGGTTTATAAGTCAGTGAAAGTATTTTTTATATATTTCCCTATCAATTCTGATCGTATTTGCGTGCCCTTTTAATGGCATCCATAGGTGATCCCAGTCTCTACTAAAGTATTTGTTTAACTTCTCAAACCAATCTCGGCTTAATAATAACCCATAAGCTTCTGGGATATCTACTACAATGATGTCAATCACTTTCACAAATTTAGTATGTGTCTCTATCCTGATCATTACATCTTTGAGTTCTCCCATGACCTTCACCTGGGTTTTGTCTAGTTGTATTACATGTTTGTCACTTTTAAGAGGGACTGTGTTTGGTTTTTTGCAAATAGACAGTGGCATAACATTAGAGAATGATCCTAAATCGACCAAATAGTTATGGAGGTTTGTGTTGAAGACTTTGAATGTTAAAAGGAACGGTGGGACAAAAGGTTTTCCCTTCTTATATTCAGAGCAGGCGTTCATTGTTGGTTTAGTTCTTGGATCTGTGGGAGTTATATTTCTTCCTTGATCAGTGTTTGTCATAGAATTCTCTACTGATTTCAAAGCTTGTAACAGGAAGTCCTTTTGCTGAGGGATTCTACATATGTCCATAACTGATATATTAGCCTTCAACTTCTTCAAATATTCAACTTTGTTGTAATCCATCTTGGGCGATTCTCGTGTATGGAAGTTTATAGGGTTTCTTCGGGGAGAAAAAGGTTATTTTGGGTGATCGAGAGCTGGTCTTCCTCCTGAAATTTGGGTCGTAGTAAGGTTGTTTGAGACAGGTTGACCTCTACTTCATGTTTTCACATCAAATACTTCTACAGGTGGTTCTTGAGACTCAAACAAGTCATCGGAAGGCATATCTAGGTCAGGATCCCATATCAACATGGTTGTTTCTTCTGGTGGAGCGATTTCTTCCTGATCGACAATATTCATACTAGATCCTCTTAATTGTTCAGTCAGGGGGACTTCATCTAGAAACTGGTTGGCCATCAAATTCATGGTGTGCACCCACTGAGGGCAGTCTCTTTAGGAGTGATTCTCTTGATGATAAATGCAGAAAGAGTTGGATGCTACATTTCCCAGATCGATGTTTAGGTTGGTTGGGGGAGGTTCAATTGCTTTGAATGGTGGATTCCTTTTAAATAAAGGCTTATAGGTCCTTTGGCCTTGGTTTCCTTCCCCTGCAATTCTCTTCATGTCTATGATTGTGTTTGATATATTTTTAGCCATACATTGTAGGTACTCTATGTCCCCACTTCCCTTTTCAGGAGTCTGTTCTGTTTGTTTCCCTCGGGGTCTAGTAAGAAATAACCCTCTCCTAGGAGGAGGTTGAAATTCTTTCTTGACAAAGGAAACCTAGCCTTCTTTACATCCCTTCATTTGGAACTCTATCATTTTGGCTTCTTCAAAAGTCTCAACTAGGTTTAGTATGGCAGCCCTCTTTATAAACATTGAAATAGAAGTTGGGAGAGCATTAGTGTATACTTCGATTTGCAGCTCCTGAGTAGGTTTAGCCTCAGTCTAGAATTTTTTTAAGATGGTGGTAAATCTTTGATTAAAGTCTTTGACCCTTTCCTTCGAACTCATGGTGGTGGTGAATAACTCAACCATCAACGCTCCTATAGTAGTTTCTTCTGCAAATTTTTCTAGAAAATATTTTTGAAAATTCATCCAATTTGTTATGGATCCTATAGGTAAGTTAATATACCACATGGAGAGTGAATTCTTTAACATGTAGGGGAATATCCTGCAAACTATGTCTTCATGTTAGACATTCATGAGTTTGATAGCTAGTATGAATTTCTTGATATGGTCTTTAGGCAATCCTGAGGTCTCAGGGTCAAATTTAGGAAGTAATTTATCTGGGTGTTGGGGAAGGTCATGTACTCATCCTGGGATGGCCAAATCATCTCTAGCCAACCAAGGTTGATTGTTCTAAGGTGGATTTCCCCTTTCTTCATCATGGTCTTTTTTATCTTCCATGTCTTCAGATCCTGAGTTAAACCCTTCTTCTTCTTAAAACTCGTCGGGGATTATATTGAGAGGATGTTCGATCTCTATGAGAGAGAAATGTATTAGGTCTTCTACTATGTGCACAAAAACCTGGTTCGGGGATTCGACCACTAGTCCACTTTTTTTTTTTCTTCGAGGAAGTAATGGAGCTAAGCGAAACGCACCAATCTGGCAGGCGTATGCTCTTGTGATCTTATGAATTGATTCAATTCCTCGTGAGGAAGAGCATAAGGTATATCAGGGAACATGCATTATTCTTTGTGTTGGGGTGAGTCACTCATTTATGGAGTACTCATTGTGTGTGGGTTGTCTTGGGAATGACTAGCCATTCATGTGGGTTGTTTTGAATTACAGGTTGTCTGAAATATTATGTGAAATATGTATTCAACCATTCATTCTTCAGGCCCTCCTTCTAGCGCCAATTTTGTTGAGAGGTCCTAAATCCATTTAACACAACAGTAGGAACCAAACCCACCATCGAGGCCCAATTAGACTCTACATCGTTTAATAGTGGAATGGCTCTCCAGATCTTGCGATCTGGCGAAAATAATCAATGGGCTTTACATTTTCTCGTGAAGGTTTTTCTCCTTCAATTCAGAAGTTATCTTTTTTGTATTTTTTCTTAGGTAGGACTGATATAAGGTATATCCGGTGTAAACCAACCAAGTGAAAAAGTGGGAAGAAACTTAACTAATGGAAAAGAGGTTGATCTTAGGATAACCCTCTACTCTAGCATGCAGATAGTGATCGTCTACCACACTCCTAGTATTAATACGTTAACCGTGTGGGTATTCCAATTACTGACTGAGACATGATTTATCAGAAGAAAACATGCATGCGATAAACAATGACAAGTAAAATAATTCACTTAACTGTAATCATCAATCACATAATAACACGACGATTTATCTTCATCATTAAAGAAAGAACTGTAAAACATTACATCAGATAACTTATCAATAGATTTGGTAATTCTTACTCGTTACAGCAACCATTCATGAGATGAAATAAGAAATAATTCTTCTCCACATCCAATCATACACGCATTTAATGAAAACACAAACTTGTCTATGCTCCAAAAGAACTTCTCAATTAAAGGAAAATTTGAAATAGTTCTTAACAAACCCAAAAAATGAGGGTCTTTGCAGCAACCATCGACCTTTGCTAATAGGCCGATCCTCCTATTTATAACATACAATTAACTAAAAATAACTACTAAAGTGAAGCTGAGTAAAACAAAACTCGCCACATGGTGCTCTCTTCTATCATTTTTTCTGAGAGTCATCTCAAGATATCACTTAAGTGGGTGACTCTTCTCATACTCCGACCACTTGATAAATAGATCCTCGCATGTGTTGGCATACGAGAACCTAAGTTGCTCCTTTGGGGCTAAGTGAATCTCTCTTATCTCTACCGCATGTGCCTAATACATGAATATATTGGCACTTGATTGTTGCAGCATAGCCCGATCTTTGATCAAGTGCTCCATAAACTGTCGCACCTGACCTGGCATCGTGTCTATCACCTTTTTTATTTCTTTTCCCCGTGATGAGTCTTGATTGGTGTGCAAATTGACTATGTCGTGCAAGTCGAAAAATTCATCGGGTGTGCCAAACTCAAGGAGTCCAATGTATTTCATCACTCGATTGATCTTGATCCAGTTTTGCTCGCACTTGACCCACTTCTCTTGGATTTCTTAGTGAGGTTCTTAGGACATTTTAACCCAATACTCGTTCAATTTCCTGATGCATTCGATGTTGCTTTCCCTTAGCACCCGGATGTCGTGCTCTTCAACATCTCGGCCCTTTTTCACCCTACTAATATAGTTTATTCTTTCCATGGCTTGTTGCGCTTTCTCATACCACCTCTCCATATCTTTGCACGTGGAAAGCGCCATGAGGGTGTCTTCTTGCAGCTCGACTATGCTTGCAGTGAATAGGTGTCATTCATTTATAAACTTACTATAGGCCTCCTTGAATTCGCTCCTTAGGTACACTGCGACCTGTGTGGTGTCCTGGTAATATTTAGCCAAGTGGTGCAAATGTTCCAATTCCTTTAAAGCAGCAGCCATCTCCTCTTCATCCCTTTTAGCTATGTCCAGGGTGGCATCTATGATTTCCATCCCTGTGCCGATAAGTTTGGAAGTCCTAGCATGCTCTGTGTTGATCAATTTTTCATCCGTAGTGATGAGGATGGAGAGATCTAAACTGATCATCCTCTTCTTGGTGGTTCTCTAAACAATAGCCTTCATTTTTCGGTCATAAGCGATGGCATGTATTTCGGCTACTTCATCCATGGGTTCATGGATTTGTTGATCTCCCCGGGTGAGTGTACTCCCCAGACTCCCAATGGTATACACTTTTTCAGGGTTGGGTTCTCGAACTTCCTCCCTGTGTTCTAAAGGCTCAGCTTCTGTCTGTCGCTCATCGAGGGTTTGAGTACTGATTTAATTGAAGCATCGGGGGTAGGCTTAGTACTTACTTGATCATCATTCATTGAGACGTTGATTTCCTGCTGTGGAGATCCTTCCTTTGGTTCGTTTGACCCTAGCTCCTCCTTTGGACTATCCGCTTGGGTTTCTAGTGCATTGGGTAGCTCAGTGTCTAGGACACTCTCAACTTCTTTTTCATTCTATGGAAGCCCATGAATTTGAGCGTCAAGAACAGGGGAAGATGTCATCTCTAGTTACTTTTCCTCTTCGATATGTATAGGGGTCACAAGGGATACTTCTGGGCTCTCATCATCATCACAATAGATTTTTATCAATTCGCTTAGGGGGTTTGGTGCACTTGTTCACCCTGATGTTCCGACTGTCTCTGGATAAGTTAAAACACCTGTCGAAAATCCGCTCGATGTCATTGTGAATTCAAATTCGTCTAACCTAGAAATTTCGTCGATGTCTATCCGTTCAAGGCCGCTTGGACCTACTTGGCTTTCATCTGGATTGTCGTCAAGGAGCCTTATCATACTTATGAGGTCCAAGTCATATTTCGACTGATCAATTATCAGTTGCACCTATTATATCATGAGTAACCCCCTCTCCCATGCATCCTAATCCATGGGGGTACCTCTAGCTTACATTGGGGCTATCAAGGGGGCTTCTGCTGCTATTATTTCTTCTCTGGACCTGAGGGCTCCTTGAGCCAATTGTTATAGGATCGTCGCTTGTTCATCCAGGATCATGGCTTTGAACCTGGTCATTTTGGAATCGACCATGCTCGCCACAACTTCATTACAATCCTGGGCATTTTCTATGAAGACTTCATCTTCAAACTTATCGTGGGCGTATGGCTAGCAGAACGACACTTGAGAAGCATGTTTCAAGACTATACCCTTTGGTTCATGCTTGTGGAATCGACCAGTATGGAACCAGAATTCTAATTGGCTCAGCCCTTCCTACTTGTCTTGAGTGGTGTCTTTCACTAGGGTGAATCCTACATGGAATCCATAAGGTATAAACGCTCACTTCTTATCCTTGACCAGGGTGGCATTGTAACCTTGCAACATGGTCTGGTATCATATATTTCCCACTACAAGCCGGTCAGGGACATGTGTTRGTAGGATATGAGGTGCTCTGGTGGCCCCGAATACCCTATTGTAGGTATCATGTTCATCCATATACCAGTGGCTGACCTTTGATATTACCTTTTTGGCCATAACCAATAGCCTTGGACACTCTTTCTTGAAAAGAATAAAATAAATGTGTGCGATGAATTGATCGCATATGAGGGAGTAGGATTTATTATACATGTTCTCCCATAAGACGTTGAAATATACATGGAACAGGATCTCTACGACATGCCAGCTTAGGTTCATGTCGGCGAAGACGTTTCTGGAACACATGACATCCAGCAGGTATGATGCCATGTAGAAGGTTGGACTCTCCCCTTCTTTCAACGTCTGAGCATGTTGTATGCAGATGCTTAGCTTCTTGGAAATGATGGCTCCCCAGTTGAATCCGCTCCCAGAAAAAGCTATTGTGTACGCTAGAGGCATCCACGCCTCCAAAAATCTGGAGCAATCTTTATCCCCATACAACCAACAGATGAGATCCATTAGGAAGATGTATGGTTCTCTTAGGTTGGTTGTTTGGTACCAGCCGGAAGTCCGGTTGGTGTATTTCTTATCTTCTCGCCACCATGAGGCCATTACCCAGTTGGTTTCATGGTGCTCGTAGAACTTTATGATGAAATCAGTGTTCAGTCTCTCCTCCGGGTCTCTAAGCTTGTAATAGTTTTGGACCTCCACCGGAAGGAACACTCTGACACACTCGCCATTGTCGTCACTAATAAAACATTTTTGTGTGTTCGTGTGGTCAATGAGCCATTTTAGGACTTCTATGCAGGGGAACACTGGATCTCTGCTTGCTACCATCTGTAGGTATGATCTTTGGATATTCGGAAAAACATCATCGTCGAGCGCTCTCACATCTGGTTCGTTGTGCGGGATGTATCCCAGGAATTCTTCTCGGGTGATGTTCTTGAAGAGTTCCCCCCAATGTGGGAGTATCACCTTGGTCCCGGTGCTTGACTTTGTGTCTCCAAAGGTTGGAGATTGAGTGAAAACCTTCTTTGTGGATGTTTTAATGATTGGTTCTGGTCTTGGAGAAAATTCTAATTGTTTTGCGGCTCTCGGAGAAGAGCCTTCTCCTACCTCTGGTTCTTTCAGCTTGGGCACCCTCAGCGATCGCCTAGTGGTTGGATTTCTTGGAAGAATTTTTCCTATAATCGAAATAAATATTTTAGAGACGACGTACAGATAAACATAGGATAAAATACATATATATGAAGCGTAAGCATGAAAAATCCACAGATTGGTACATACCTATAAAGCTTGCTTAACCTGATTATTTGATACTAACGGAATCTATGAAACTTCTGAATCGCTCATTTCACTTCTCTCGATGCTATGAAACTCCTTTGAGCGCAGAATGGTTTTGTTTACAATAGCACAAGGGAATTTAAACTGAGGAAGAACTTACCTTCTTGAATCAACCATTTAATTCGGGTGATGAATGGATTTCAAACAAATCTGTCACTGAATCTCTACAACTTAAATTCATAGTGCGTTGATGGAGGAGGCGCGGAGGGTGATGTATTCTATGGGTAATTTCAAATGGTTGTTTTGATTCTCACACGAAGTAGCAACTAATGCTAGATTTGGTATTAATTAACCCCTTAAATTCCCAAAATCTAAACGTATCTAGCGCTAAAACATCCCATTGTGTCACTTTCTTAATGGGTGGATCGGGGATCAGCAATGGGTTATGGTTTTTTTCATTGATATCCTTCGGCGAAAAACCTCTGACGCCGATCGATTTCATTGTACGATGTTGACGTGGAAAAACTGGCTAGAGGGTGTGACTTGTATTTAAGGGACCAAGAATGACTCGGGGTAAAACTGGGTCATACGTTTCTCCATCTAGCAAAGACACGTGTCACTGAAGACTGGTGACTTAATTCGTGCGTATTAGTCGGAGTCGGGACTTTCTTCAAGTTGTGCATTCTAAAATAAAACTCAGCTTGCCGATGCCGAAAAGGTATTTGGGGTTCGGCGATTGGGGATAAACCTATCGCATGTTTTTCTTTGGATTAGCTTCTTCGAAAACTCCTGATGCCGAAACTCTTCGGGAATCAGTGATCAAGGAAAACTCTTTAGCATGGTTGAAATATTTGTAGCGATTCAGTTTTCTCCAATTTCGACAAGCGCGTCGGGTATCAGCGATATTGTTTCTTTCTTCCTTAACTTTTACTCCCTTCGCCTTTTACTGATGCCGAAGGGGATCGGCTATCGGCGATGTCCGTATGCGATATTGGTCATGAAACAAAACTTCCTTTCGTCGATACCAATGAAGATCGACTATCGGCGATTCATGTTTTCCGAGTGCTTCTTTTTCACCTCTCAATTCCCTCCGATCTTGAATCTTGAGCGCATTGAGATAAGTGTTTTGGTTGATGATTCCTTATTTAAGTGTTAAGCTCTTTTAATTCATGAAGTTTCATAAAGTTAAAAAAACTTGAACATCTAATGAGAGTTAAGAGAACAAGCAAAGACAAAACATTTCTCTTAAGAAAATTGAATTCAGACAGTGCAAAGATTAAGTGGTACCCAAAAAGTGAAAAATTGACATAGGCATTTTAGGGTGTGTTGAGTGCTCAATAGAACCTTAAACTAGCAATCACTTTAGAGGTGAGACACCCTTCAAGGTACAAGTTAACTTTGACATTCCTTTATTTGAATTCCATATAGATGTCGACGCTTTGGAAAAATGGTTAAATCTACTAGAGGGTTATTTCTTTGTCCACAATTTTTCCAATAGTGAAAAGATCACCTTCATGCTCCTTAAATCCCTTCCCCGTGTCAAATATTGGTGGGATAATTACTTTGAGAAACATATCGAGGATGATTCTGTAATTTTTGGTCTAGTGCCAACTTGGCCGGTTTTTTTTTATGCCCTCAAGGAACAATATTACCCTGTCGGAAGTTATGATGACAAGTACACGAGATGGACCGCACTATGCCAAGAGAGGGGCCAAACAGTGTTGGAGTTCAAAAATACTTTATATACCTTGCGCACCAAGTTGGATATCAAAGACTTTGAGTGGCATATGGTCCTAAAATACTGTGGGGATCTTCACTAGTACATCCAATCCAAAATGGAGTTTCTGGACATCTCATCATTGGGAGTCTCTTATCGATATACTGTCAAAATTGATCAAAACTTCAAGTAGCAGAAGAAGCAGGAGTTTGGATCTACAAATCTGGAATAGCCAAGTTATGATAAGGGTGGCACTAACCCCTATTCCAAAGGACAGAGAAAGGATGGCCAACCCCAAGATAACCATCCCAAGCCACCAAAAAAGAAGGGTAATGGGAATTCGAAGGACACTGGAAAATCGTGTGAGTTCCATAAAACCCCTTGGCACAATACTGATGAATGTCACTCCAAATAGTCATTGTTGGCTGAGATGAAAGCCCCATGGTCGAATGTTGACGTAGACTCAAATTTCAATATAGAAAATGAAATATGGATCATTGATGAAGAACCTAGTGTCACCATCACTACCACAAAAGTCCATCCAAAGGAACCAGAACACCTGAAGAAGGGGAGCACCTTTTTCACTCATAGATGTGGGTGAAGGGAACCTCACTCCATTTCATTGTTGACAGCGGTATCTAGAAGAACCTAATATCATAAAAAAAAAATCAATAGTTGAACTTGACAATGACACCACTTCTTCAGCGATACACCATCGGTTGGCTCATCCAGGGACCGAACATCCGTGTCAAATAGCAATGTTGGATGCATTATGGCATCAAACCCTTCAAAGACGAGGTATTGTGTGATGTTTTTCCACTTGAAGTTTGTAATGTTTTTCTAGGAAAACCATATATGTGGAAATGCCATGTTTTTTATGAATCTAGTCCATGTAGTGTCATTATTACTTTTGGAGATCAACTCTACAAGGTATTGGAGGCAGTCCAAAATACTGTGGTCTCTTTGATCTCTGTGAAGCAGTGCAGAAAGGTGGTTTCTCATATTAGGAGATTTTTCCTCTATATGGTTCTATTGAAAGGTGACCAGAAGGTCACTACAACTGCCAAAACCTCTGCATGGGGTCTCTCTGCCCAGCGGAAACAGGTGGATAGAATAATCGATAAGTACAAGGATATATTCGCCTCACCTACTAGGGTGCCTATGCACTTTCAAGAAAAGCACCCAATTGATGTCACACCTAGTGCTCCGCTGCCTAACGACCCTGTATGCATGCTTTTTATTATGGATAATGAAGAAATAAAATGTCGTATCCAAGAACCAATTGTGAAGGGCCACATCATAACCAGATCCTCACCTTGCGAGAGGCCAATTGTTCTAGTGCAAAAGAAGGATGGGACAAGGTGAATTTGTATTGATTACAGATCCCAAAACAAGATCGCAGTCAAGAACTAGTACCCAATTCCATGGATTGTTGATATTCTTGATCAGCTTAAGGGAGCCAATTTTTTTAGTAAAATTGATCTGAAGTCAAGTTACCACCAAGTGTCGATTGAGCAAACTGATGTGTGGAAGAAAACCTTCAAGTCCAAAGAAGGAATGTTTGAGTGGTTGTCCATGCATTTTGGCTTGAATAATGCCCCGACCACATTCATACAGGTGATGGATGATATATTACAACCATTCACAAACTCCTTTGTGGTTGTATATTTGGATGACATCCTCATCTTCAACAAAACTTGGGAGGAACATTTGGATCATATTCAGTGGGTATTGGGCACCCTGCACCAGCACAAGTTATATTCCAACTTGGATAAATGTTCCTTTGGCATGCAGAGAATCCAATATTTGGATACATCTTGGATGCATAGGGTGTACATGTGGATCATGTTAGCACTCTATAAAATTCGTTTTGCTGAAAAATGAATGACAGAGGCAACCTACAAACCAACTTTGAGGCTAGAAACTAGCCTTTCCGACCTGGAGAGGGATCTCTCTCAGACTACGTCTTTGTACAGGTTATGGATTTAAACTGTCGGCTAGATTTAACACTCTCATACAATATTTATGGTTCTATTGGGGAAATAAAAAGAGACCCTGGGCTATGGAGTCAATTTAAGAAAACGACAGAAACAAATGACTTAGTGACTGAACTTGAGAGGATAAAGGCTAAGTAAGAAACAATATTTCAGTTAAAAATCATTGTGTGAGGTGAGATAAAAACACATGAAGCAACTCGGAGCACCATTGGGGATGAATTCGGAGTTCACTTAGAAGAAACACAGTCATCTAAATGGCACAAATCTAGAGCACCACACGGTGAATTCTAGATTTGAATCACATTCGGATTTAGACAAAATATAGATATGAATATAAAGAACACAGGAAAGAACGTACACAAAGAGAGAGTACAATACATCAAACTGCTACCATTAGAATCTTTTCATCAAAGTTTCAGGACCTTTGCATTAAGTTTCAATCGAGTTTGGAAGCTACATTCAATAGTCACTGTCTACACTATTTTTCCAACCAACCTGGCTTACATTGAAAAGATGAAATATATATACAATGGTGTGTCGCTCGGGATACCCCTGATCTGAAAATAGAAGGTTGACTTGTTATGCTATGAAAGCACCCTCTACTTCATTAAAATAAACTTTACAGGACCTTGCTCCATGTGTTAAAATATGCAAGATAGATTATGTGTTAAGTTCATGCTTCTTCCTTTAAATGTTCATGTGTGAGAAAATTTTCTTTTAAATGGTTAAATATGTTCTTTAAATAAATACACAGCAACATAACTTGCAGCAAATAAACCATCAAACTCACAACAATAACAAGATGATAAAGGAGTTCACCCCTCTTTGGGCTACATCTCCTTGAGCCTCCATCAATGGACTTGGCTCTCTGGGATTAATTTGTCAAATATTCTTTTACAAGTTGTTGCTCAACTTCAATGGAAAAATAGACTGTACCATTGGGATCAGAATACATAAAAACCCCAAAAATCACTAATAAAACTCTGAAAACGGATCATGGCTCATCCGGGCATGACCTCTTCTACATGTGGCCTTAAGATTCCATGAGCTTCTCTATGGAAAAAACACCTGTAAAAGTCCTCAAAAGCCTCTGAAACCTGTCTCAATGTGTTCAGAGCATAACAATTAGTCAAAAATGAATATTCAGTCACAGAAAATAAACTTGGACTCACCAAAACATGTCCTCAATCAATGAGGGCTTCAAGCTCCCTGGAGCTTCCTGAAACTTCAATGGTTAAAAACCTGCAAAATAAGTCTTCAAATGGCTGTAAAAATAGTGTCAGTGGATTCAGAACATCCAAAAAGCCCTAGATGGGCTTTTACGGCACCTCATTCGGCCAAAAAATGAAGAAGATAGGCCTCCTGCCATTCTCTTCCTTCAAGCTTGTTGTCTCTGGTTCGCCAAAATGCACTTCTTGTACATTCAACCCAAAACACGCTCAAAAAAATGTGCTTAAACCCAGCACACGCGCACAACTGCAAAACTGTCCAAACTGTAGGACGGTTATGGTGCGCCCAGCCCCTAACCGCCAAGGCCGATATCACATGGGTAAGCACCCGAAACCATGGGCTAATCGTTTGTTACAAACCAAACTTAACCCCCACGCGAAGGTCAAGGTCATATGGTAATACCCATAAAACCGTGAGCTTTGGATTTGTTTAAAACACGCGCCAAAAACACGGTCATGTGGTATTACATACGACCGAGGCTATCCATTTAAAATTACAAAACTCCCGCGCGCGCATTTAAAATGGTGGTCATATGATTTAAATGTATGCGATCGGGGTTGGGGCTAAGCCCCAACCCAGATGCGCCCCAAATCACATTTCAATGCAATTTAAATAAAATTTAAACCATAGTTTAAACAAGGACCACCATGTGGGCTAGTGGTAGCCCACACACTACCAAAGCGCTGCCAAAGGGGGAGGTTTGGGGTTCGATCCCCACGGACTCCATAAATTTTGAACCAATAAACCATTTCCATGGTGCCATGTGGCAGCCCATGACAAGCCCACGTGGCACCACACCATTTGCCAAAATGATGCCACATGTCGAAACATAATTCGTCCAACTGTCAACCAATCTGAAACTGCCATGTCAGCATATGCCAATTCATCTCTGCCACGTCACCTCTGCCACATCAGCGTATGACCTCTACCACGTCACCTCTGTCACATCAGCATATGACCTCTGCCACATCAACCTGTACGGACTATATAGATTGCACAGTCAGCGTCCCTTTTTTTACCTGTTTGACGATTCGAACAGATCGTGATATCTCTCGCTCCTGACATTCGTTTGAACCCAAACGAGTTGCGTTGGGTTCATGACAACGAGGGCTACGCTCCTACTCATTTTGAGGCAATTCCGAGAACTTTGTTTTTTGAGCTAAAATTTGACCCCTGGTCCAGATTTTGATCACACCTTCCCACTGAAAGGCTTTTGGACCCACAAAAGCTTATGATTATCTATCTGAGATTCAATACTCTTCTGCTTTCAAGTTATATCAACTGATTCTACTTGAAAAGTCTTTTCGACAATCACCTGGATACTTTGGCATGCCTTGCACTGCAACTGGCTATGTCCCTCAACCACTGTTCTCTGGCTGCTACTGACCCACTGTTCTCTTTGTGCTTGGAAGACTGCCAACCTTCCCACTGAGAATCAAGTCCCTCTTGTTAACTCTTTGACGTCAACAAAATCAACCCTCCAATGGCTACAAAAACTTTCCTGCGACATCTTGTCACAAGCCAAGAAAACCATCAATCTTGAAAACAAATTTATAC